>BOPN01002298.1:35000-42500 GCA_017312705.2 Penaeus japonicus | reverse complement strand
AAGGGAAAGGGAAGGGGAGGGAGTGGGAGAGAGGGGAAAGGAAGGGGAGGGAGGGAGAAAGGAAGGGAGGGGAGTGGGAGAGAAGGGAAGGGAAGGGAAGGGGAGGGGAGTAGGAGAGAAGGGAAAGGAAGGGAGAAGAGAGGGTGAGAAGGGAAGGGGAGTGAGTGAGAAGGGAAGGGAGGGGAGTGGGAGAGAAGGGAAGGGAAGGGGAGGGAGTGAGAAAGGAAGGGAGGGGAGTGGGAGAGAAGGGAAGGGAAGGGGAGGGGAGTGGGAGAGAAGGGAAAGGAAGGGGAGGGAGGGAGAAAGGAAGGGAGGGGAGTGGGAGAGAAGGGAAGGGAAGGGGAGGGAGGGAGAAAGGAAGGGAGAGGAGAGGGTGAGAAGGGAAGGGAAAGGGAGGGAGTGAATAAGGAGGGGAGGGGAGTGGGAGAGAAGGGGAAGGGAAGGGGAGGGAGGGAGAAAGGAAGGGAGAGGAGAATGTGAGAAGGGAAGAGAAGGGGAGGGAGTGAGAAAGGAGGGGAGGGGAATGGGAGAGAAGGGAAGGTGTTGAGAGGGGAGAGGGTGGGGGTGAGAATAGAGTGGAAGGGAGAGGAGAGACTGAAAATCAAGAGGAGGGGGGTGGGTGAGAAGGGAAAGGATGAGGAGGGGAGATGATGAAGAGGGAGAGGAGAGGGAAGGGGAGAGGATGATGAGAAGGGGAGAGGCGTGGAGCCGAGAACCAGCTGCTTCACCCTACCTCACAGCTGGTGTTGACGTCAGACCGATGCAGTTAGAACGCCATATTTCTCTCTCCTCTTCCCCTACGCTCGCCCCTCTCGATCGCCGCGCCCATTTCCCCTCGGCCAAGGTGGGCAGCGAAGGGCGAGGATGAGTAAGAGCGGGCGACGCTGGGTGAGGGTGAGTGAGGGTGAGTAAGGTTGGGTCAGGTAGGCGAGGGAGGGTGAGGCGGCCAGAGGGTTGGCTGTGACCGCGGCTGTTGCAAGGGCGGCTGGCAGGCGCTGGAAAATTGTTGGCAGTTGTTGACAAAGGAAGGCTCGCAAAATCCGGCAAAGAGTAACAAAGGGCGGGAAAGGTTGGCAATGGTTGACACAGGCTGGGAACGGTTGGCAAGAGCGGAAAAAAAGCGGAAAGCGGCTGGCAACAGTTGGCAAAGGTTGGCAAATGACGGCAAAAGATGGCAAATGCTGGAAATAAAAAAGCTGGCAAAGGTTTGCAAAGGCTGGTAACGCTGACACCGTGATGTTCATTCGGTAGCGGGAAATGTGTGACACTGTGCAGTGCCAGCAAAGAATCCAATGCTGTAAAGAGGCTTTCGCAGGGCCATGCTGATGCCGCGCTGATGCCGTGGTTTTATGCAACGAGGAGTGACACAACCAAGGAGAATAGAGCAATAAGAATCTAATATCTAATGCAATGCGGAATGCGTGGAATTGTGAATATGGCACTAAGAGAGTAGCAATGACAGTATGGCACTGAGAGTGTGGCACTGAGAGTGTGGCATTGAGAGTGTGGCACTGAGAGTGTGGCACTGAGAGTGTGGCACTGGGTGCCGGTGCCGGAGATGGGACGACGTTAGTAATGAGAGGTTTCCGGCACACCCAAGATGCGAGTCACTCTAGCGGTCCTGTGTTGCGTTGGCCCTCTGATGTGTTGAATCTGCAACATGTTGACCATCGACGCTTTTGGCTCACGATTATGACGATTCTGTGCTGCGTTCATTATGGATTGTGTCCACCAGGTGTCCTCTTGGCCCTCATTTGGGCGGAACCGGTTTTTATTACGTTCCTGCTCCCTTGATTATGGCCATTTCGTGCTATGTTGGCTGTACTTTGTCTTCAGCTGGTGTCCTTTTGTCCCCTGGGATGGCGCTGGTGTTGTGTGATGTCCACGGTGTCTTGGTTGTGGCGAGGTTGTGTTATATTCGTGTTAGATTGTTTTCGGCATGTGTCCTATTGGGCTTTACTTGGACGAAACCAATGGTATATGACCAGGCTGCCTCTGCAACAGGCTGCAATGCATCAAGATAACGTTGGTCTTGCGTCATCACTTTGAACCCGTATTATGTTAATATAGTACTTTATATATTTTTGTTTTTTACCCATTTGTCTATATACTCATTCTTATATTCTAACCTTCCTAGTTTGGTAAATGGCTGTCTTCTGGGGGGTTATTTTATCAATGATTATTACAAGTCGGTTATAACGATCTACTTGTTGGTTAGTCTATCTGTACTTTAGGGTGTGGCAGTGTCGTCTCTCTCTGGAAGAAACTCACCATACGGACAAAGATAAAACTAATAATGATGATAGCAACATGATGATAGGGCTAACTCCATCCTGACTCATCTATTTTAGATGATTGGATACAAAATGCTGAACATTTAAAGCTACTGGGTGTCACATTAGAACCTCACTTAACTTTTGAGAAACATCTTGAAACACATCTCATCATCTCAAAAATTGGTTCTGCTTCGCAAATGTTATAAAACTTACAAAACTTACGCCTGTGACTCTACTGTTCTGAGATCACTTCATTATTTATTGTGCATTCTTTTAAATACTATTCATTGGTCTGGATGTCTGCAGCTGACTGTCATCTCAAGTTGCTTGATAGGGCATTCAACTCAACTAATTTTACTACCTAGCTTAACTTTTAATTTAAACCACCGCCGTTTGATTACCTCCTTATCAACTGTGTATAAGATGTATAATAATGTTGAACTTCCTTTATATTATCGAATTCTTTCACATTATGTTCTCTTAGAATTACTGGAAATTCTCTGATTAGGAATGAGTACGAAGAGGATGAGGAAGGAGGAGTAGGAGGAGAGGAGGCGGAGGAGGTGGAGGTGGAGGAGGAGAGGGAAGAGGAGGAGGAGAAGGAGGAGGACGGGGAGGAGGAGAGGGAAGAGGAAGAGGAGGAGAGGGAAGAGGAGGAGAGGGAGGAGGGGGAGGAGGAGCAAAGGGAAGAGGAGGAGGAGAGGGGAGAGGAGGAGGAGAAGAGGGAAGAGGAGGAGGAGGAGAGGGAAGAGGAGGAGGAAGAGGCGGAGAAGGAGGAGGAAGAGGAGAAGAGGGAAGAGGAGGAGGAGAGAGAAGAGAAGGAGGAGCAAAGGGAAGAGGAGGAGGAGGAGAGGGAAGAAGAAGAGGAGGAGGAGGAGGAGAGGGAAGAGGAGGAGGAGGGGGAGGAAGAGGAGGTGGAGGAGAGGGAAGAGGAAGAAGAAGAGGAGGAGGAGGAGAGGGAAGAAGAGAATGAAAGGGGAGGAGGAGGAGGAAGAAGAGAGGGACGAGGAAGAGGAGGAGGAGGAGAAGGAAGAGGAGGAGGAAGAGATAGAGGAGAGGGAAGAGAAGGAGGAGGGGGGGAAGAGGAGGAGGAGGAGAGAGAAGATGATGAGGAGGAGGAGGAGAGGGAAGAGGAGGAGTAGAGGGAAGAAGAGGAGGAGGAGGAGAACGAAGAGGAAAGAGGAGGAGAGAGAAAAAGAGGAGGAGGAGAGGGACGAGGAAGAGGAGGAGGAAGAGGAGGAGGAGGAGGAGGAGTAACAGAGGGGGGTGAACGGATGAGGCAGTTTGACTCATCACCGGCATGTTGAGGAGAGACCACGTAAGGAAATCACAGTCTTTATCCAGGAGACCACAGTGCATCTCTGTTTATGGCGTTGTTTTGGTTGTGCTCTGTGTATATGTTGGAATAGGAGGGAGAAGAACCAGAAGAAAGGGCGTGGTTAGGAGAAAGAGAGAGTGGGTGTGTCTTAGGACATGGACACACAGAAATATTCTTCATTTCTCTTACAGAGAATGTCTTTCGCTTTCTCTATCTCTCTCTCTCTCTCTCTCTCTCTCTCTATCTATCTATCTATCTCTCTCTCTCTCTCTCTCTCTCTCTCTCTCTCTCTCTCTCTCTCTCTCTCTCTCTCTCTCTCTCTCTCTCTCTCTCTCTCTCTCTGTCTCTCTTTCTCTCTCTATAACTGTCTAACTCTCACTCGCTCCCTTCTCTATAATTCTCGCTCTTTCTTTCTCTCTCTCATAGACATACCTAATGCCATAATCATTATTTATTTATCATTATTACCATCATTATAATTATTATCATAATTTAAAATATTATTGGTATTATTATTGTTATCATTATTATTACTATTATCAGTATCATCATTATTATCATCATCTTCAAGACTATTATTATTGTTATCATTATTATCATTATGATTACTCTTATTACTATTATCATTATTATCATCATCATCAAAACTATTATTCTTGTTATCATTATTGCTTTCATTGTTATCATCATACTTATCATTATTGTCCTCCATATCATTATCCTTACTTTTATTCTTGTTTGTATCAGAAATGGCAATGATACCTATCATTGCCACAATTTTCCTCATTATCAATATTATCATTTCTATAATTGTTATCATCATGATTATGGCTATTATTATCATTATCATTATCAAAATTATTATCATTATTTTCCCTATCATTATCATGGTTTTCATCATCATCATTGTTATCATCATTATCATTACCATTATCCTCATTATCATTATCATAATCATCATCATTATCATCATCTTAATAATGACGATAAGGATAATGATAGTGATAATTATGGTAATAATGATACAAATGATAATAGTTGATAATGATAATGATAATATGATGATACTAAGAATGATAATAGTAATGATGGCAATGATAAGGATAATAATGATTAAGATAATGATAAAGATAATAGTCCCCTCTTCCCTCTTTCTTCATCCCTCTTTCCTTCCAAAAACACGGCGTCACATAACAATTAAGTGGAATTCCTCGACGGGTGGAGGGGAAGAGAGGGGAAGGGGAGGGGGAGAAGAGGGATGAGGGGAAAGGTGAGGGGAGAGGGGTGGGGGTGGGGGTGTAAGGAGGGAACTAAGCTATTACTCACTCTTAGAACCGCAACCTTCCTCCTTACCCTCCCCCCCTCCCCTCCCCCCTCGACCCATAACCACCCCCAATCAGTGCCATAGAAGGTGACATAACAGTGCCACAACAGACCCCAAACAGGGCCGAACCTGAAAGACTGACCAACGGCACCTTATTAACCCTGACCAGATTATGGGGGGAGGGGGGGAGAGAAGGTTGGTGTGGCCGGGTGGGCGTGGGTAGGTGGGCGTGGGTGGATAATGTCCGTTACAGGAATCATGGGAGTAACGCGATAGTATCCACGAATGAAAGTGATAATGAAAGTGATAATGATTATAACAAAAGGATAATGTTGATAATGATACGGGCAAAGATGATTATATTGCTGATATTGATAATAATGATGGTGATAGATGCTAAGATAATAAGATCAATAGTTATAATGATAATCATCATCATTATAATTATCATCGTCACCATTATCATTATCATCATCATCGTCGTTGTCCTAAAGATAAATTTAGTAATGATGATGATAATAATGATAATAACAATTATGATATTACTACTACTGATGATGATAATAATGATAATAACAATAATAATGATAATGATAGTAATAACAATAAGGATAATAAAAATGATGATGATGATAATGACAATGATGATTATAATGATAATAATTATACTGATAATAATAACAACAATGATAGTGATGATGATAATGACGATACTAACAATACTAACGATAAGAAACATCAACAACAAAGCTAACCCACCCCTACCTTACAAAGCCTATTCAAAACCCCTTCCCTACGCCACAACTCCCCATTCCAACCCTTCCCCCCACCCCTAGCCCACCATTCCAACCCCTCCCCCCACCCCAGAACTCTCATTCCAACTCCTCCCCACCCCTAATTTCCCATCCCAACCCCTCCCCCACCCCGGAACCCTCATTCCAACCCCTCCCCCACCCCTGAACCCTCCCCTAACCCCCAATTCCAACCCCTCTCTACCCCATAACCCCCTATTCCAACCCCTCCCCCAACCCCAACCCCAACCCCCCATTCCATCCCCTAATCCCCAATTCCAACCCCTCACCCCACTCCTCGGCCCCTCATTCCAACCCCTACCCACCCACACCCACACCCCCACACCCATACCCCCACACACCCATAACTGCACACGTAGAGTTACCAAAGCCTCGAGTTACCACCCATCTGCCTCACGAACCAGCCGAGCGTGAGAATGCCTGCTTTCTCAAACGTCAGAGAAGGAGCTTGGCGTGGCGTTGTATTTTCTTCTTCGAATTGGTTATGGTGTATTTATTCTACCTCATTAGGCCGTGTGTTAAGGGAGGGGGGATGGGGGGGGATGGGGGGAAGGGGGAGGGACGGGGGGGAGATGGGGCGGAGGTGGGGAGGGGGTGATAGAAGGAGGGGTGTAGGTGGTTCGTTCGTTTAAAGAAGAATGTTCTTAGTTATGAGTTGTATGGTTGTTCTTGGGTGTTCTTTGATGAGTTGATGTTGCGTGTTGATTGAGTGAGATTGGAATGCCATAATCATTATTTATTTATCATTATTACCATCATTATAATTATTATCATAATTTAAAATATTATTGGTATTATTATTGTTATCATTATTATTACTACTATCAGTATCATCATTATTATCATCATTATTATTATTGTTATAATTATTATCATTATGATTATTACTATTATCATTATTATCATCATCATCAAAACTATTATTCTTGTTATCAGTATTGCATTCATTGTTATCATTATTATCCTCCATATCATTATCCTTACTTTTATTTTTGTTTGTATCAGAAATGGCAATGATAACTATCAATTTTCCTCATTATCATTATAATCTCCATCATCATTTCTATAATTGTTATCATCATGATTATGATTATCATTATCATTATCAACATTATTATCATTATTTTCCATATTATTATCATGGTTTTCATCATCATCATTGTTATCATCATTACCATTATCCTCATTTTCATTATCATAATCATCATCATTATCATCATCTTAACCATGACGATAAGGATAATAATAGTGATAATTATGGTAATAATGATACAAATGATAAAAGTTGATAATGATAATGATAATATGATGATACTAAGAATGATAATAGTAATGATGGTAATGATAATGATAGAAATGATTAAAATAATGATAAAGATAATAGTGATGGTAATAATAGTATTGATAATATTGATTATGATAATGATAATAATGATAATAATAAAAACAAAGATTTTAACGAAACAGAAGGCAAAAGTCAGAGGAAATGCTATTTTCCCTTGTCTTCCCCTCTCTCTCTTCCCTATTCCCTCTTCTCTTTCTCACCCCCCCCTCTCCCCTCTCCCCTCTCCCCTCTTCCCTCTTCCCTCTTCCCTTCCAAAAACACGGCGTCACATAACAATTAAGTGGAATTCCTCGACGGGTGGAGGGGAAGAGAGGGGAAGGGGAGGGGGAGAAGAGGGATGAGGGGAAAGGTGAGGGGAGAGGGGTGGGGGTGGGGGGTGTAAGGAGGGAACTAAGCTATTACTCACTCTTAGAACCGCAACCTTC
>BOPN01002298.1:27500-30000 GCA_017312705.2 Penaeus japonicus | reverse complement strand
AAAAGACAATGAAACGAAAAGGAAAAATGTGGAAAGGGAAGTCTCAGGAAGACGAAAGACAGGGGGGACTTCGGTGGAAGCGAGAGGCGTGGAACAGAGGGGAGGTGGAAGGGGGTGCGGCCTATACACACACAAGAGAGAGAGAGAGACCAGAAACCTGAGAGTCGAGTCTCACGTCGACTGTGAAAGACAACCCCGACTTCCTTTCGGTGCGTGTGTTTCTTCTTGTTTCTTGCTTGTTTCTGCGTAGCGTGTCTGTTGGACGGGGCATTCAAGTGCGTCGTGCCAGTGCTAGTGCCAGTGCCATGTAGTTTTACAACCCCCGAACACAAATGTAGCGTGACCTCCCCTCTTCCCCCCCACCCCCCAGAACGTACCTACACCAGGGTGCATTCGGGTGTAGCAGAATAACGAATAATTCTACATTAGCTTCTCTTCTTTCGGCGTAGAAATCAATAGAAATCTCGTTCAGAATGGCAGAGTAGATAAATAAATCCGTGGCAGGGTCAGGCAGAAGGAAAATAGGCCGGGGGGAGAGGAGGAGAGAAGCGAGGGGGGGTCACATCCGACCCCGAACCAAGGTCAAGCCGGCGAGAAGGTTTCCAAGGTGTCGCTTATGAACCGTGTGACCCTGGTCAAGAGCGGCCTTCCTCCCCTGGGGAAGCTGACCTTACTCACGCGTGGTCTTGGGGGCTGAAATAGTCTACGGGAAATGTCAGAACAGACAAATCACAGTCGAGAGACCCATGCCAACATCACGAGCAACTGAACGCAGATGTGACACAGTGCACCGCGACACAGATACGCTACGCTATAATAGAGAGGTATTTAATCTTTATTCGCAAAACATAAGTAGAAGCAACGCGAAAGGTCAGGGTTGAAATGCTGAGGCATCTACCCGACATTCCATTGCTATCGGATTCTGTCTTGCGGATCAAAAAGGCGGCTTCATTCTGCGTGCAAGATATTAACACTTGTGTAAATAAGAGAAATGTATAAATAGATTGATTCAGTAGCCCTTAAGTGACTGCATCAAAACGACAGGATATCAGATCCATGACTCACACGCAACACTTATAACGTCTATTTTGCACGCCTGTAACTTTATCTCATCGGATATTTTTCCCAGTAAATGATAAATGAATAGATAGATATATGGATAAAGAAAGAGACAAATAAAGAAGAGGGAGAGAGAGGGGGAGGGAGAAATAGAGAGAGAAAAGAGAGAGAGAAAGTAGAGATTGAGAGGGAGAGAGAGAGAGAGAGAGAGAGAGAGAGAGAGAGAGAGAGAGAGAGAGAGAGAGAGAGAGAGAGAGAGAGAGAGAGAGAGAGAGAGAGAGAGAGAGAGAGAGAGAGAGAGAGAGAGAGAGAGAGAGAGAGAGAGAGAGAGAGAGAGAGAGAGAGAGAGAGAGAGAGAGAGAGAGAGAGAGAGAGAGAGAGAGAGAGAGAGAGAGAGAGAGAGAGAAATAGGTAGAGACCCGTTAGCGACCCTCGTTGGCGAAACATCCCGGTGCAGACACGCTACACTTGCTGGTCTTACGGGCAGCTGAACCTCGGCTCGGGTTCCAGGGTCCCTACCTCATTGTCCTCTTGGGCACTCGGGGGGTGGGGGTTAGAAGGGGAGTATAGGTCGGGGCTGGGGGGTTGGAGGGGGGTATAGGGAGGGGGTGGGGGTTAGAGGGGGAGTATAGGGAGGGGGTGGGGGGTTAGAGGGGGTTAGAGGGGGGAGGTATAGTGGAGAAGGGAAGGAGAGGAGAGAGGAAGACTGGAGAAAGGGAGGAGGAGATGAGGAGGTGGAAATGAAGAGGGGCGAGGAGGTGGTAGACGAGGTGAAAGGGAGAGGGAGAGGGAGAAGGAGATAACGGAGGTGGGATGGGAAGAAAAGGGGAGCCAAGAAAAGGGAAAGAAGAAGAGGAGGAAGGAGAAGAAGAAGAAGAGGAGGAGGAGGAGGAGAAGGGAAGAGGAGGAGAAGGGAAGGAGAGGATGGACCATTCCCCTCCTTTGCCGTCAACCATTCTCCCACCGTTTACTTTTACACATTCCAACCGCCACGCCCGCACATGTCAGCGGCCATGCCTGCATCCCCCTAACAGCCGTGCCATCCCCCCCCCCCCACCCCCCACCAACAATCGCACCTGCATGTGTCCGCCGTCACACCTCGATCGTCAACAGTGACGCCTACACCTCGGGAACAGCCGCAGTTATATATGTCAACAGTGGCGTCCATAACAAGCAGTGGCCGCACGTGCAGTGGCGACGCCCATTTTGAGAGCGTGACGCCCACGAATCTCAGCTGTAACATCTGCCAACAATCGCACACACACGAGAGCTAATAGCCACCCGTGCCTGCATCTGCAATCAATTATGCTCCTTAGCCAGCGAGGTGCCCTTTCGGGGACAAACACCTGCAACGCTGGAATGAGTACAGGTGTGTAATAGTCACGGGACGCACAGCTGTCATTGAGGCAGATCGTAAGGCTCGCCAACACACGTGCGCAGG
>BOPN01002298.1:15000-17500 GCA_017312705.2 Penaeus japonicus | reverse complement strand
CACATTAACAAGAATCATAATGACAATTTATGATAGTAATGATAATGAAGACAGTAATGAGGCTTGTGATGATAGTGATGATTGTTATGATAGCAACGTAAATAAATGATAAATTGATGGTGATAATGATAATGATGATACTGATGGTTATGAAAATAGTATTGAAGATGTTACCAGTAAAATTAACTATCAATAAACACATATATATTGAAATGCAAATTAATAACAACGAATAATTCATTAGAACAGGTACTGATAATAATCATAAAAAAAGAAAACAAAACATAGACAATGATAAAAAAAAAAATCGATAATTATAATAAACCTAAACACAAATAAGGAAAGGACAGCTACAATTACGACACACAGAGATATCATCAAGAAAAAAAAAATCACCATTACTTAACCATCACAACCCCCCCCCCCCTCCCTTCCATCCCCACTTACTAACCCCCTACCAACCCCACCCCTCACCCCACACCCCCTACCCCACCCCCACCTACCCCCACCGGAGCCACGTCGCCTTGGCAGCGCTGGCGACGGCGGTGGCGACGGCGGTGGCGACGGCGAAGGAGGGACTGACCACAAGCCTAGATCTTCTTCCCAAGCCATGCAACCCGAAGACAAGTCAGAGCTGATTCAGTCTATCCGATTTCTGTGTACCGTGTATGGCGTACACAGGGATCCAGTCTTAGACAGACAGCCACATCAAACCACTTCATTAAAACCACCACAAACAGCCACATTAAACCACACTTAAAACTACCCGGATCAAACTACCACAAACAACTACATTAAATCACTTAAAATCACCTAAATTAAACCACCACAGACACATCAAACCACTATAAACCACCCAAATTAAACGACCACAAACAACCACATTAAACCACTTAAAACCTCCCAAATTAAACCACCACAAACAACCACATGAAACCACCACTAAAAATCACCCAAATTAAACCACTTAAAACCATCCAAAATTAAACCACCACAAACAACCACATTAAACCACCACTTAAAACCACCCAAAATTAAACCACAACGAACACCCACTTTAACCCCCCCCCTCCCCCCACCCCCACCCCCAATCAACCCACCACAACCACAACAAACAACCACCACAAACCACCACCACAACCAACCAACCCACCCCACTTCTTGCGGTCGAAAGCTAGGCCTCTTGATAGAAAGATACACATCACTACCGCATGCATATATACTTAGGCTGGCGTGACTGCATCTTCCTCCGAGGCTAAGCTGAAGTTGAAACTCGAGCGTCGCTTCTGAAACAGAATTCTTTCCGCGGGTTTTGATTCTCATGGCGGTAGGGGGAGGGGGAGGGGGGAGATGGTGTGGGGGGGAGATGGTGGGGGGAGATGGGCAGGGGGAGATGGGGAGGGGATGAGGGATGGTGAGGGGTGAGGGGGAGGGGGAGATGGGGAGGGGGAGATAGGAAGGGGAGATGGTGAGGAAGGGGGAGGGGGGAGATGGTGTGGGGGAGGGGAGGGGAGGGGGAGATGGTGTGGGGAGATGGTGAGGAAGGGGGAGGGGGGAGATTGTGAGGGAACGGGAGGGGGAGGGGGTGAGGGGTGGGGGAGATGGTGTGGGAAGGGGAAGGGGTTTGGGGACATCGAGGGGGTGGGAAGGATGGAAGGAGGTCGAAGGTAAGATGAGGGGGTGAGGGTGGAAGGGTAAATGTGGAATGGTGGGGAGGGGGGGGGAGAGAGAGAGAGAGAGAGAGAGAGAGAGAGAGAGAGAGAGAGAGAGAGAGAGAATGAGAATGAGAGAGAAAAAAAATTAAGAGATGGAGAGAGAGAGAACAATTAAAAGAGAGATACAGACAGACAGACAGGCAGAGTTTAAAAGAAAGATTGGATTGTCAGAAAGAGGAGAAAAGAGAAAGAGAGAGATAGAGAGAGAGAGAGAGAGAGAGAGAGAGAGAGAGAGAGAGAGAAAGAGAGGGAGAGAGAGAGAGAGAGAGAAATAAAGAGAGAGAGAGAGGAGAGAAAGAGAAATAAAGAGAGAGAGAGAGGAGAGAAAGAGAAATAAAGAGAGAGAGAGATAAATAAAGAGAGGGAGAGAGAGAGAGAGAGAGGCGAGACGAGTCGCGAGAGAGGAATCGGCGAGCAGGATGTTATTTTGTTGCGGGTGTAAACACAAGAAGCTCGGCTAAAAATACATCCACTCGAGGGGTTGACCGACAGCACTCTGGACCTTGTGAGGTGACTCCGCCGCCATTTTGTCTTCCCTTGTGCCGCCCCGCCGCCGCCACGACCTGTCACGTCACGACCCGACACCTGCCACCTGACTCGGAGACGCAGTTCAGAAGAAGAAAGAAAAAAGAAAGAAGAAGAAGAAAAAATCCGTAAAAAAAAGAGGGGGGTGGCTCTATCTTCAGGTTGTTATGACGAGTCTGACCCCCCCCCCCCCGCCCCCGAGTATGACACCTAGTCTTTGTGTGTCACGGTCAAGGGTCGTACGGGTTAGTGACGTCACG
>BOPN01002298.1:0-7500 GCA_017312705.2 Penaeus japonicus | reverse complement strand
GTATATGTATATATATATATGTATATATATATATATATCTCCATACATCTCTCCCTCTACCTCGCCCTCCCTTCCTCCCTCCCGCCCTCTAGTCTCCGTCCCCCGCTCGGAAATTTGTCTCTGCGGTGAGCGCCGGGGTTCCGTTCCCCTCCACGCGATACCTGAGTGATGTATTAGGATCGCCGCGAACGAAAGCTACCGAAAATGAACGTCCCCGAAGAGCATCGTCCTTTCGTTGGTTTTCGGGGCCGTACCCCTTCTCACCCCCCTCCCCCTTCCCCTTCTCCCTTCACCCCCCTTCCTCCCCTCCACCACTGAAATCCGCGGTCTCGATGTGCGGTCTTTGTGTCACATTTTGCTTTGCATACGAGGCGGGGAGGGAGAGAGGAAGGGGGGGAGGGAGGGAGAGGGAAAGGGGAGGGAGCGGAGAAGGGGTGTGAGGGGACGTAGGAGTAGGAGAAGGGGGGGAGGAGGAGGAAAGGGGGCTAGTCTTCACGCTGACTTTTCCGCCACATTGCATACCCGGCGTAGAGATTTAACCCGACCCTTCCGTTTCCCTGTCATAGAGGCGAAGGTCGGTCTTTTTCGCCCGCCGTGCGATCCCCGAAGTTAAATTTCCTCACTCCTCCTCCTTTTCCCCTTCCACTCCCTTCCTTCCTCCCTCCCTCCCTCCCTCCTGCCCTCCTTCCTTTTCTCCCTCCCACCCTCCCTCCCTCCCTCCCTCCCACCTTCCTCCCTCCCTCCCTCCCTCCCTCCCGCCCTCCTTCCTTCTCTCCCTCCCACCCTTCCTCCTTCCTTCCTTCTCTCCCTCCCACCCTCCTCCCTTCTCTCTCTCTCCCTCCCTCCCTCCCCAGCCTCCCCCTCCCCCCCTCCTTCCCCAGCCAGCGCGTAACCCGGGAGCGATTGGAGGGTGCGAGTTCGGTTGGACAATGTATTCATTTCCCCGCCACCGCTCGCCACGCCTGGGGCCCCTCGCCTCCACCTCTTTAAAGCATCTTCGTCCCCGGCCCCACACAGGTCGTGGGCCCTCGCTCTGACCTCTTGGGATGCCAGGTCACTGCCCATCGACAGGTCATGGAGTAAGGGAGGGCTTCGGAGGGCGAACTCGGTGCCAAAATTGATTCGTTTCGCTCTGTTTTCTTGCTCCGGCCGGCGTGGTCATTGTGCTGGTCATCGAGCCCTAACCCCCGTGGCTCTTGCAAGGGATTTTGGCCTTTCTGCGTCCTGCCCGAGGGACGGAAATCGCCTCGAAGGCTGAAATTCATTATCAAAATGGTTAATCTTTCGATGATATAAACACTCGGGCATTAGCTGGTCACGGGCACCGCCACGACGAGGATCCATACACACACGCACACAAGCACGCACACACACGTACACAAGTACACACACATACGCACACAAGCGCACATACACACGCACGCAAGCACACACACACATGGACTAGGGGCATTATTAGTTACTTGTATTATATGTAAATATATGTAACAAGACAGGGAGGTGTCTGTGAATACATGTTCATATAGGTAGTAATTGTCTGATTGTCTGTCAGTCTGTTTCTCTCTCTCTCTCTCTCTCTCTATCTATCTATCTATCTATCTATCTATCGATCTATCTATCTATCTATTTCTCAATTTATTTATCACTCCATCTATCAGAATGTATATCGGTCTATCTATATCTATATTCATTCATACACCTGTCTATCTGTCTACCTACCAATAAATTTACCTATCTATCTATCTACATGCCCTCCTATTTATCTATTTCTATGTGCACTTATGCCTATTCCTACTCTATGCCCTCTCGAGTGCATAGCATGTCCGAGCGCCCTCCCTTGCACGGCCGCGTGCAGGAGGCAACGCACGTGCCCCCCCCCCCCCCCCCCCCCCCCCTCTTCCCCCTGAGACGCCTCTCGCCGTCGCCCGGGGCCGGCTCACTCACCTTCACTCACCTCATCATTACCTCATGGATCATTACCTCTCGCGAGACTCATATGCTGGCCCGTCGGGAGTCTTTCTCTCTCTCTCTCTCTCTCTCTCTCTCTCTCTCTCTCTATCTATCTATCTATCTATCTATCTATCTATCTATCTATCTATCTATCTATCTATCTATCTATGAGTGTTCATTCATGAGGAGTGCGTTCGGAGTCAGCAAGTGATTAACGACTGACTTTTATGGCATGGGGGAGAGGGGGTAGGGAAGGAGGGGGAGGAGGGAGGGAGGGAGGGGACCAAAGGAAAGGGATTACGTGTGTATATTTTGTTATTGCTAATGTCAAAGGGATGTTTAACTTAAGGTTAGATAATTATTTTTTTCGAGTGCTCAGAAAATGTAAGATTAAATCGATTTTTTTATCGAATATCAAATGAAAATGTCTGTACGTTTTTCCATGATTAATAAATTAAAGAAATATATTCATTTAAAGAAAAATACGGACTAGTATTCTACGAAAATGAAATAATAACAAAGATAGAATGAAAAAATGAAAAGTTGTATAAAGAAAATCAATAACGTAAAATATGTACAATATGTATAGCGGAAACAGAAAGAATATCTACCATCCAAAAATAGCACAAATATTCCACCATTTCCTCTCCTTTGATTAAAAACAAAATCTAGTTTAACCCCGTTTTTGACCTCGCTTGGGGTCACACGCGCGGGCATATTTCGTCGAAAAAAAACTCAAATACACATAAAATTTAAGTGTAAAGAAAGAAAAACATAAGAAATTTATGCATAACGGAAACAGTTTAAAATAAACACCGTATATCACTTGTAGTTTAACCTCGTTGCTGACCTGGCTCCGGAAGGGTCACTGCGGGATGCCCTCGTCCTATACAAGGTCACACGCCACCAAGTCAGGTCTTGGTACTTAGTCCTTACAATGGTAACAAATCTGGGAAGTTGTTTTTTTCTTGCACCTCAGTTTCTAGGCCTATTTCACACCCTCGTCCGGTTTTGTTGAAGGGGTTTGTGATCATGGCTTGAGCATGGGAGCGTTTTGTAACTGCGGGTCGAGGTGAAGTGCCGATGGGTTTGTATATTTGTCTGTCTGTATCTGTTTATTTATCTTTTCCGGCATATATATATAAATAGATGAATAGATATATACATAAATACAGCCCCCCCGCACGCACACAAACACACACGCACACGTACACACACACACACACACACACACACACACACACACACACACACACACACACACACACACACACACATATATATATATATATATATATATATATATATATATATATATATATATATATATATATATATATATATATATATATATATATAGAGAGAGAGAGAGAGAGAGAGAGAGAGAGAGAGAGACAGACAGACAGAGACAGAGACAGAGAAAGAAAGAAGCATAGCCAGATACATTAAGAGAAAGCACCAAGAGAAATATCCAGACATGGAGAAGAAAAAAAACATCATGTCGGCATTTCCCAAATACATTATTCATCCTCCTAAATCCAGCAAATTGTAGACGGAAAGGAAACAGCACATGTAATTGAGTTAGCAGTCTGATGCATGAGCGTGTCAACAGCCAAGGATGAATTTGCCACTTCATTAATTATCATTTAATTAGTAGAGGTAGGAGGCGAGAGGCAGCTGCTGCTGGTGGGTATGAGGGTGGTACGGGGAGGGCCGGAGGGTAGGAAGGAGGGGGGGGGGGTAGGTCGGGCGAGGAGGATGGAGGGATGTGGAGGAAAGTGGAGAGGAATAGTGAGGAAGGAGAGATGGAGAAAAGGGAAGGAAGGGGAAATATAGGAAAGGGAAGAAAGGGGAGATGGAGGAAATGGAAGGAAGGAGAAATAGAGAATAAAGAGATGGAAGACAGATAGAGAAAAGGGAGAAGTGGGGAAGGAGATGGAGGTGAAAAGAAGAAAGGAGAAGAAATAGAAGAAAGGAAGTAGGGGACAAGGGTAAGAGAAAGGTGAGAGGAAGAGGAACATGAAAAAAGAGGTAGAGAGATGGAGAAAAAAGGAAATGGTAGTGAGATTTTGAAGGTTTGACAGAGGCAGAACGTGTGAAACGGGGGAAGCAGAGATACGCCAAGGAAATGCAAGGGAAAGGGAACAATAATGAATTACGAGAAATAAATAGGAGAAAAAAAATGCTGGTGATTTTTTTTATCTTGATTTATATATAGTCATCCGTATTTCATATTAATTTTAATCGTAATTTTAATATTACAAGCACTATACTACTACAGTCACTGATGCCGTTGATGCTCTCACCACAATAACAAGAACTCTTGGCAAGATAGCTCAGCAACCCTAAGTATAACAACAACAACAAAACAACAACAACCACTACTCTCCAGGCCAAGTCGCGTGTCGAGGAGATAGTTGTAGATAAATTCGATCGACACAAATTCGCGAAGGATAACCAGCCAGCTCCTCGAGCCCAGCGTCTGTGAAACCGTGGCGGCTCCATTTTCTCGCCTTGCGGGATGCCTCTCGTCCATCACCCTCGATAAAAGCCGCGCCACCCACACTTCCGACAAGAAGGGGAGGAGGGAGGGGAGGGGGATGGAGGAGGGGGGGCGATGGAAGGGCCAAAGAAGGCTGAGTTTAAGAGGGGAAGAGCAAGGGGAAATGTGAGGTCGAGGATTGGGACGAAAGGTGGTAAGAATGTTTATGTTGGAGAGGGTAAGAGGAAAGGATGAGCGAAGGAAGGGGGGGTGAGAGTTGGGAGTTAAGAGGAGTGGGCAAGGAGAAATGGATAAAGAGGGGGTAGTTGGTTATAAAGGGAGATGGAGGATGAGTGTTAGGGGATTTTTTCTGTATATCCTGTGTCTTTGTGGGTATCATCCTTTAAGGTATCATGCCCTCCCCTCCTCTTCTTTCCGTATCCCTTCCCTCTTGACTCTTGTGGCACAGAACGGAAAAATACAGTTCCACGTGAGGTTACTACAAACTTTAATTCTTTTATCAAAGAAAGAGTGAGTAGGACTTTACAAGTATGGTGATATCTCTTCTAACACTTCATAAACAGTTCATCAAACCTACTCATTTCAATCTTACTGAAACAGATTCATAATATACATCAGATCTTTTCCGTTTCCTGGGCCCCATAACGACATTCCTTCCAACCAAACCTCTCATTTGTAGTCAGGCTTTTAACAGATCTATCCAGTAATCCTCGGCATTCTAATCTCATTTCCAATCAATCCTAACTGATCTGAGAGTTAATTCCCGCGTCCAGTGAACTGAATCACATGATGGTCAGACAAAGGTCCGTAGGATTTCGGAAGGGAGGAACAGAGGGCTGCAGGACAGGGCGAGGCAGAGAGAAAGGAAGGTTGTGGGTATGGGAAGGCAGCTGGACAGTAACAAACGGAATGAAGGTAAGGTCATGACCTAGCAGTGCGAAGTGTGTGTGGGTGGGGGGGGCATGGGGCAAGGGGCGAGAACATTGGTTATTGTGTATAATCTACTTTCATACACGAGTCAATTCTCAGTCTGAATGATGGATATTGTTGTTCGGCATTTGTCTACAATTACATCAAACAATGGGATATGTATGTAGAGTGCATGTTGACTGGGGGAAAGTGAATCAGATGAAATCCTGGGGAATACTGTTCCTCGTAGGATTCAGCAACGGGTATGCTCGAAAGGCATGAGCTGATATTAACATCAACAGAAATACAGACAGAGAGAGAGAAAAAAAAGTCAAATCTCAGAAGCAGAGACAGAGAAACATAGAAGAGGAAGAGAGAAAAGAGAGAGAGAGAGAGGGACAGAAAACAAGAGTCAGAAATCTGAGAGTGAGAGATCTCCAGAGACGAGGTTAAGACGTAAACACTAAAGGAAAATAAGAAGGCTGTTGTTCTTGAATCGAGCGTCATGCGTGCCGGCCACAAGGAAGCCCACCGTGGTACTTTTCCCGTATTTTTTCTCGCGGCTTTTGGAAGGTTTGTCTGTCCTTCATGTTCTCTCTATCCTTACACAATCGCTCTTTATTTTCCTCCTTGCCTTTTCTTCCCTGGGTCAGACAGCGGCGCTTTCTTCGGCACACACATGCATTCTTTCTTGAGAATTTCCGCGTTCTTGAAGCTTTTTTTTTCTTTCTTTCTTTTTTCACATCGAGTGAGTCTTCTCTTTTGTTCCCGCCTAATTCTCGTCTTTTGTCTCGAGTCTCCTTCGCATTCTCAAACCTGTCCCATGAATGCTGAAATACAGAAGACGAAACAAGAAGAAAAAGGAGAAGACTGAGAACCGCAGAACCACACCAGGAATGCTCCCTTTTTGTGTCTCCTGGAACCGGGAATGGCTGCGGTGCGTCTGGAAGCCCTTTCTCCTAGGAATTAGGGATTCCTGCGGCAGGTGCTGAGTGTGCTGCCGTGTCCCTGCGACAGCCCAGTCTCCATCTCCTCTTCCTTGTCTTCCACCTCCTCCACCTCTCTGTTTTCCTCCTCCCTCTTCTTATCTTCTTCTTCTCATTCTTCTCCCCCTCTAACTTCTCTTCCTCTTCTTATTTTATTTTCTCTTCTTCTTCCTCTTCCCCCTCCTCCCTCCCCATATCCTTCCTCTCCTCTTCCTCCTCCTCTTTCTCCTCCTCCTCCTTCCTCTCCTGTTTCCCCTCCTCCTTCCTCTCCTGCTTCCCCTCCTTCTTCTCCTCTTCTTCCTCCTCCGCCTCCTCTTCTCCCATCTTCACATTTTCCTCCACTTTCTCCTCCCTCTTTTCTCCTTCTCTTACTCCTCCTCCTTCTCCAGCCTCTTCCTCCTCCTTTTCCTCCTAATCCTCCTCTTTTACAAAGGTCTCTGCGGTTCCAGTTTGTGAGAATATTTTCTCTTCGGTTTTATTTTCTGTGAGCATTCGGTTCCCGGTTGGAATTCCGGTCATTCCTGAGGCGGAGAGATGACGAGGCGAATTTTCTCCAATCTTTCTTCCTTTTGCTTTTGTGCCTTTTTTGGGTTGTCGATTTCTGTTGGAGGGAAGAGAATATATATTTTTTTTTTATTATTATCCGCAAGGGATGAAAACGGTTTTGTGATATATATTTTATGAATTCGTCTATATTTTTGTCTGTATTTTTTTTGTTTGTTTGTTTTTTTGTTCACCTTTCTGTATGTTTGTTTGTGAATGTTTCAGTAATGTAGATAGAACACACACACACACACACACACACACACACACACACATATATATATATATATATATATATATACACACACACACACACACACACACACACATATATATATATATATATATATATATATATATATATATATATATACATCTATATACATATATATATGATAAAGTGGCCGAGCAACAGCCGAGCAGGAGCCTCCCTTCCCGCACCCTGACATTGGCTTGCACGTCAAGGTTTGCAGCATCACTACCCGACTCCCTGTTGATTTCCACCCCCACCCCCTCCCCACCTGCCTGTACACCCTTTCCTCTGTATCCCTCCCTATCCCCTCCTCTCCCCCTCTGACTTCCTGCCCCCTTCCCCCTCCCCCTGTGACT
>BOPN01002297.1:195062-205062 GCA_017312705.2 Penaeus japonicus | reverse complement strand
CTAAGTTCTTGCAGGTGAAGCAGGGAGATTTTTTAGCTCGCGTAATTGTACCGAAGAGAGGATAATGGGCGTAAAACTCGTCCCATTTAAGAGTCGCCATTTTGGTCGTTCGGGACCCCTCCTTCTGTCAGCTGTCCTGCCTCGAAATTTGCATCTGCGGACACTCTTATTTCCTTTCAGTGCACGAACTTCACTCCCGGAGAAACGGGAGGTATTTGTTATTCCATTAACGATAGGTTCGTATTAGAACGTGTCATACAGAACGCGGGATGAGTTGAAGAATTGAAGTATATCCTTTTGTAGGAGTTACATTGATAGATCGTTGATTATTTTCGTCATTTATTGATGCATGAACACCAATTCAGTGCATGGTTCTACGATATTGCATGAACAATCGTTCTCAATGGATTTATTTTCATGATGGTGGTCCAGTGACACGTAATATGATGTAATCCTTCTTCTGTGTAATAGGGGGAGAGATAAGTCCGTCTCCAGACACCTCAATACATACAGACACCAACTGCTTGTGTAAGGTTGTTCATACTCTTGTTTGTTCTCTGGGGGTGTTCACCTGTTCCCCTGTTCACCTGTTCAGTGTCTGGGCTTGTCATCAGAGAGCAGGGCAAAGTGCATTGTCTGGGCATTTGTATCAAGTTTACAGGTGATGAATGCTGCTTGTGTGGGTGTCATTTTTTTGTTTTTGTTTTTGTTTTGTTCTTTCTCTTGTCTCATTTTCTCTCTTGCTTTTCTCTTTGTTATCTTGCTATCTTTTCACTTTTTATAGCTTTCCCTCTCTCTCTCTCACTTTTTTCTTTATTTTCTCCTCTCTCTCTCACTTTTTCCTTTATTTTCTCTCTCTCTCTCTCTCTCTCTCTCTCTCTCTCTCTCTCTCTCTCTCTCTCTCTCTCTCTCATTTCTCTCATTTCTCTCATTTCTCTCATTTCTCTCATTTCACTTCTCTCCTTTCTCTTTCTCTTTCTCTTTCTCTTTCTCTTTCTCTCCCACTCCCATTCCCTCATCTTCTTTGTCTCTTCCCCCCTTTTTTATTAAACATTGTGATTTGTATTTATGCCCCTTTGTTATTTCTATTAAAGTAAACCTTTCCTAGTTGACAGTGACATTTTCTGTTCTGTATTTTAAAATTTAATCAAACATTTTTACCAATGTTATGCCATGGTTGTAAGTCCAGTTAATCCATGTCTAAATTGCCCACGGACAAATGTCAAGTGTTCGGAATTAGGAGAAACTGTAAAGTTGACAGTACTGCCTTACACAGGAATTGACATGACATTCACTGCTATGTAGATTAACCCAATCTCGACGGGCCCGGCGAGAAGTGAAAACCCCCTACGCAGAGCCTATGCAATATTGCATAGGGAACATCACACTGGTGTGTCGCCCCGTCATCATTGGGTTAATATTCATAGATAAGATGTAACAATGAAAGAAGATATTAAAAAGAGCACTAACAGTGGCTTAAAGGCTTTGCTTTGCTATAGGCTAATGAGCTTTTAGGCCTCCTGGGCAACAAGATACCAGCTTATGCAGTATCTTGTAGGAATGTGTGTAGTGGAGGTTTGTTGTCTTTTGCCAGAGAGCAAACTACAGGGAAGTTTCCAAATCTAGAAATATAACCTTCACCAAATAATTTTTTAGAGTACCTTCAGAATGTTGTAGATTTTATGATATCAGTTTATTTTAAAAATTCCTGTAATTAAGCTTTATGCTATCTCATCTATATGAAACTATCTTTGTATATCCATCTATCTATATGTGTGTGCATGCATATGTGTTTTCGTGTGCATGTGCATGTGTGTGTGCGTGTACGTCTGTGTGTGTAAAATATATAATACAAAAAAATATTTTTCCACTTATATATATTTTGGATTGCAAAGTCACCTAGCATAGTTAGTAATTATCTACTCGTGTCGTTATAGCAATGCTCTATATGCATATTTAGAGGGCAAGGATCTTTAAGACTATTATTGCTGTCATTTTAATTGTTAGGCATCTTATTAAGGGGAATGAGGTAATTGTCCAGAATATGACTGTGTTAAGATGCTGAATAGATCACTGCTACCTTATAAAGAAGCAAAAATAACATTTACTGTTATGTAAATTAATCTGCACTAGTGAAGATGAATGGCATAATCAGATGTTAAAAATGATACCCTTAGTGATAGAGAAATAAATTTACTAGAAGACAGTGTAATAAGTTATGATTTGTTATTCCTTTCCTTTGCAGATAGATATTACTGCTATAGAAAGAAAGAAGGCTTAGCTGTACATAGAGATTAGTTACTGCAATTTTTTATACAGGCATTTTTTTTTTCTAGGTTAGCATTGTTTTGATAAATGATTAGTGAAATAAATTCTAAAGAGGATTTTTCTGTTCCCTTATTTGTGATTATGAACTAATTAGTTGACATTTTTATAGAGTTGTAAATGCATTACTCTGAATTTTTCAACTGGTTTTGTTTTGAACTGGTGTGTGAATAGAAGATTTGCTATTGCACCATCATCATTGATTAAATCTTTGCTCTGGATTTTATATTGATAGCATACTTTAACCCATTCCCGACGGGGGATTTCTAGCCTAGAATGTCCAAATGCCGGGGCTTTCGAATTATTAGGCCTAAATCAATTGAATAGCTGGCACAATACTGTGCCGCCCGGCAACTGGGCTTTTGAATGCGCGGTACACATGCTGTACCACCCGTCCTGTGTGGGTTAAACAGGCTAGTTCCTCAGAATTAAGGTGAATGATGCCAGAGCTCTCCATTCCTTGCTCTAGAGAAAGCCATCAAATCTTGCCTATATGTATAAATGGTTCCTTGTTTGGTAATTAACTGCCAGGTGGGATTAGAATCCATCTTACCTAAATATATATAATGGAGCTTTGTTTGTCTCTAGGAAGAACAAAGCATAGTGTCCATGGCATTATTGGACCTAGCCACTAGTATAAGCTTGTAGAAACAGTAAAATAATTGTGCTATTACAAAATGACAGTGATCTTAATTAATAATTCATAGTTTGTAATTCCAACTCAATATGTCACAAACACTTTCCAAACACCAACATACTTGTATGTGTCAGTCAATAATAGAAATAAGAAAAAAATAATGTTGTTTCTGGTTAAATAACACTAGTGTTACACTGAAGGTAAGTTTTAACATTATTGACACTAATAAGTGTGAACTCTCATGTGATGTAATTGTAGATTTCATATAAATTATATTGCTCAAGAACTTTTCTTAGTGATATATGCATTAGTATACTATATATATATAGGGGTTACTTGGAATATGAAAAATTATTGCAGGGGTTCATCCAAGCTGTATAGGTGGGGAATCACTGCCCTAGTTTATAACCTGGAAGATAAACGTTAAGGGCAACATTTGGAAAAAATGATGAAACTATGATTTTGCACACCTTGTATGAGCTTCATTGACATATATATGATAAGATGGAAATTGATAAAGTGATGGAAATGGGTGATGTGGCATTAAGATTGATGTGTTGTGATACAGTTTTCAGTGATTATTGCCATGTCTTTAATGACTGCTCATATACTGTTGGTTTTGAGCAAAGAATGTTCACTGCCTAAGCTGCTATTTAACTCTAAGAATATTTGCCAGTGCAGACAAAGAAGTCAGAACAGGCCTGCACTATATATATATATTTTTGCTATGAAATACACTTATTGTTTTCAACTGATAAATAATCCTGGCATGAGTATAAGCCATTTATTACCATTTTTGTACATTTGAACACTGCCTTGTTCATATGTAGAAAAAAAAAGTACATAAATGGTTTTACTGATTTTATAAAGAAAATATGTACCCAATCTGTTTAGTACTGAAATGCTTTTTCAATAATCATTTGTCATGAAATGATAAGGTCATGTACATACTTTTCTTTAAGATAAGAGTTTCTTCAAACTCTTATCTAAATTGAATAGGATTCATCCAGAATATGAAGATAATTTGACTGTATACCCTCAATAGGATTATGAATTTGTGATACTGATAGTGCAAAAAACAATTTTCAGACAATGTTAGTAATAGAAACTGCAAATTCTGAAACATTGTCATTCATAGTAGCACCAACTATAAAAGCTAAATATGTTGCAAGAAGAAAGAATTCATCACATATTAGGAAAAAATATCTTCTTGTTAACATTACATGAGTCACTAAAGGTTAATCAAAAGCATTAATGGGAGTTAATCAAAGTGTAAATGAGAGCAATTTTGACTTGTGGATAATGTCTGTGGAAATGTTTGAAATATGATTTAAATAATCTTAGATCAATAATCATTTGCAATTTTTGGTAAAGGAAGAAGTTAGATGTCCTTAACTTATGAACCCATATGGTAAGACAAAAGATATTATGGAGCCTACTGATATAAGATTTTTTATGCAAACATTGCATTGTTACAAAATTGTGACTTCTATTTTATTTTAATATTTCATATGCAGAACATCATATAGCCTTGCAGCATAGGTAAACCAAGGGAATCTTAACTATAGTGTAATACAGCAACTAAATAGTTGCTTTAAGTTCCATGTAAAGAAGTAATCTAAATTTTTTAGGTCCTGCCTGAAAAGCTTTTCCCTTGTCTCTTGTGTGGTGGATTGCATTATACATAAACAATGTCATAAAGAGTACTAGGTTAAATTAGGTTCCTACACTTTGGATAAAGTAGATACTACATGGAAATGATGGATTTATGAATTGTAAGTAAATTTTGTATGAAATATAGATTTAGAAAGTTGTATGAATTATAAAAGAAGGAAGGATTTATATTTTTTGCCTTGATTGTTATGATCAGAGGAATGTGACCATCATTTTTGTCCTAACCACTCATGTTATATCATAAATACAATTAAAAACTAATAGTAATGTGTGTAATATTAGGAATTTTAGATAGAGGTATTAAGCTAGTGGTAGATACTGTGGCCTGCGTGCTTTTAATACTTTGGCAAAGGCTGACAAACCTCTACCAGTTATATTCGGTAAGGAGCTTGGACTTCTTCCTTATTTGACACTTAATTTCCAGGGAGGTCTATAGATTATACAGTATGGTCATGGTCAATCTTTCTGTTTTGAATTTTGTTTGTGTAGTTTATCAATTAGATCACTTTAATTTTTAATTAGGATGGTTGTGGAATTTGATAAAAATCGATCACTGTTAACCAGGATATTGATTTGATTATATTGTTCACTGTCTTAATTATGGTACTTTCAAATGTATTCATGCCTAGATCTAAGTTATTTAATTGCAGGCTTCCTAACTAGATTAGATTGTAAGAAATTGCAGCAAATTTGAAAAGCTGATTGGAGATAACAAAAATTAAGAAGATATGTTAATAAATAGGCTTGCCCACATGATTGAATTTTAGCCCATTGATGATGGGGTGGCCTATGATCTAACTGGTGTCAAGGCGGGCGGTCTACGACACTAGTGGCACTGGCTTAAAGTTAGAGGGGCAGGGAAAGGGTTTCTCCTCCCTCTGGGTAGCGCAGACTAGCCCAAACAATATTTTTTCATAAATCTATCGTAAAATGCGAGTTTAGGCTGACTGGAACCCTGTAGCTCTAGAGCTAGAGCCGTTATAGCCGTAATACTTCATGACTGTGTGCACGCTTCAACTGTTAGCAGGTCCCGATGTTGTGACATGTATGCATTGACACCTGTCTCTTAGGCCTAATCGGTGCAGACATGTATGTCATGACACCCGTACGCAATGGGTTAATGAAACAAAATAAAATTGTTAGGGTAATTTTAGATTACAAATTTTTTTAAAGTAAGTGGATCAGTAAAGACAGAATGTGTGTAATATCATACAAACATAGCACAATTTTAGAATAAAGTATTTACAGTGAGCAGAATAATGCACTAGTTGACATCTGAGTATCTTTTCATACAAGTAGACTAGATGTATTGAACTACAGCAGCATATAGAGTAAGTAAAGATGACAAAAATAGTGAGTGAATGAGGTTAAAGTATCATAACCTATTTGCTCTTAATTAACAGGAGTAAGACCTGATACATGTTCTATGTACAGTGAGATTTTGTATACTTCAAGGGAAACATAGTATTCTCATTGTCTACATCTACAGGTTGTTGCTTTCATTTAGTGGATGATCTTGTAGAGAAATAGCATAGGATACAATGTTTAGAATAGAACTGCATCAAGATATGCCATGGCCTCCACGATTTGGAAGAGGCCAATAAATCTCCACTACCTATATTCTGGCGAAATAGAGCTTGGACTGGTTTCTTTTTTATAGATCACCTACTTTCGGTAAGCCATTATAGGCTTAACTTAAATTGTGCAGATTGTTTTTAAACTTATCCCTTATGGCGTTTTTTCCCCTTATTCTGGATAATTCTAAACTGAGGAAATGTAAACATTTTCTAACAATGCTCAAACAATAATTGCTGGAGAGAAACTGAGGATCAGCAAGGCAATAGTTAGGTATGCTTGCAAATCATTTCATTCATGAGGATTCAGTGTAGTGCTTGGAGAGTGGGAAATTAAAGTATTGGCTTTTGGAGCTTTCAGTTCCCCGACCCCCTACCCAATATTTTTGTTCTGCATTTCATTGAGTCTGCTGTTGGTGGGGGTATCTAGCATCTTTAGACTTCTGTGAAGTTCCCCTAGATATGAGTTTTTTGATCCACACGTACAGATTAACAGCTGCATTACTCTCATTCCATAACCCTAGCCTGGCATTATTGTTAATCTAATGGTATGAGCCCTCTCAATTGAAAAAAATAGGAGTGAGACTTAATAACTTTATGGTAGAAGTGATATAATTGATTTGTTTCAAGTCATGTCATCATATAGATCTGATGAAGATACGATTCAAGACACATCAGTTACATCTCTTGCTGTGAAGTTATTCAAATAATTTTTACCCCTTTTCTTCACTTTTCACAGTAAACTTTGTGTGAGTCTTCTTCTTCAGAATGTGAATATTTTAACTCATTATCCTGTTTAATGGGTTGGGATGACTTTTGTACCACATCTTTCAATTTTTCTCTGGCTGAAACAATACTAAATGTGGATCTCAAATATTTGTTGTTGCAGAAAAGATTGATTTAACCCAGTAATGACAGGGTAGTTTTGGCTTTTCCTGAACAGAAGGCTGGGGTATTTGGAAATGGGTTGGCATAACGACTTAGGCTATTTGCTTGCTGAAGCAGTGGACACCTGCTACATGCACACTCACCCAGCATGCCAGCCATATAAAAAGCCATGGCATGATATTGTGTCCCTGGTGGGAAGTGCTGCACCACATAATATGACATTACGTCACCTGTTGTTAGCGGATTAGAGATAGGCTTTATCAATGTTGTATAGGGTCCGTATCAGCTGTTGATATTCTTTATAATAAATGTGATAAAATCATTAGGCTTTTATGGAAGTACATAAACAATTTTTTTTCTTGTTCATAGAAATATATTAAGAGATGGGGAAGAGGAAGGAGACCTTTGCTTATGACTATTAGTACCACTGCATAAAGTAGCCATACTGGCATAGGCTCAAGCAGAACATTGCTCTGCCTGTACATCCTGCATGACTGGTACATTAGAGGGAGAAGGCAATATCTTGCTGTGTGTCATTGCTCTCTGATGATAGTCTTTGGTAGAGACCGCAGTTGGGTGCCCTTCAAGCATTTCTTTCCTGTTGATACTGTGTGGGAGGGTCCCATCTATGTTTTGGATATTAAACTTTACCTATTTTAGTGAATAGTGCAGCAATTATAGTAATTATAATTACTTTTGCTATCATTAGTAAATACATAGAGTAATTACTCATAGTGTAATAATGAATAACATGCAGTCCATTCTTCCCTAACTTCAAATATGTCATGATAATTATTGTCATGGATGTCATGACATCCAAATATATATGTGTGTGTGCGTGCGTGCGTGCGTTTTTGACAGATTTTGTTTGTTCTTGCTGGTTGACCACTTATTCACCTTTTAGACACTTTTTGTAGGAGAAATGGCTAAATATTTTTTTTCTAAAATATATTGATACAGTGTATATCACAAGCTGGTGAAAATTGATATTTATAAGTAAAGGTTTTGAGTCCAGTAAATTTAGTAATGTTATTCCCAAAAGTAGCTGATGTGAGCTTTAATATCTAGCTCACTCTTAGTATTGCAGAATTATGATATTATTCAGCTCTCTCATCCTTTGTCCTGTTTCTTTGTGCTTCAGTATTATTTTTTTTCCTTTTTTTTTTTTTCTTTTTCTTTTCTTTGATTTCCTTTGATATGAAATGCATCAGTGTGTGCTCTTTTTCACTGAAGGTCTTTTTTGAGATGGAGGAAATGAAGTGATGATCATACATTCCTAGAACAGTATTGAGAGATACAGGGAAATATCTAAAATCATGAAGTGTTCTGAATACCTTATATAGATACTGAAATCCGTAAAATTATTTTATAATTTTCATTAATACATCATACTAGTTAATCACATCATGTGGCAGCACTTGCTCCTGGGGATGTGATATCACATCATGGTATTATGTATAGCCAACATGGCAAGTGATTATGTGCGGAAAATAACCTGAATCATTAGGCCTGCATGCTTGAAATACTGCCCCATCATTATGGGGTTAATAAATGTTGGATGTATTTTTACAAATATTCATGAAAGATTGTTGTTATGATTAAAATAATCTTACCCCATACTTGGAGGAGTGCATGTATACATGCACTCCCCTTTGTAGTTTTGTTTTATTTATTTACTTTGTGCAATGGTGGCTTTACAAGGGCTTAGTCTCCATGGAGTCAATAGATAGTTAACTGATTCTTAATAATGATAATAATATAGGTGACCATTATTGTTATCATAACAGTAACAATAATTTTGATTGAAATAAAATCCTTTTTTTCTCAATAATTGAAGGAAAGGGGTAAGTGCTTGATGTCGTAGGCCTGCTATTTGATTCCTTTGTGGCTAAGCTTTAGTGGAACCCTCTGTGTGTAGAAATAAAAGATGTAACAAAACCATGGTCAATATTAAGTTGCATATAGTAAGCAGTAACCAACTTTTATTTTTTATTTATTTTGTTTATTAGATTGATAAAGAATCCTCAAAGAATTAGCTAAAGATATGTATTAACTTTATTAATAAATGTGTAAAAATGTGTTCAAAGGTTGTCATTCCTCATACAATAATGCATAACTATAACTCCCAGTCTGTCCAGGGTGCCATAATAAATGTAATCTGAATTACAAACTGTTGACATATTGTCAGGACAAAAACTTGGCTGTCAAGACAGTCTAGAGACCTATCGGCAAGGGATTAACATATGTAAATAATTATATTTATCGTACCCTACATAATTTTAAGTAATTTCTTTTTTACTTATTTATATTTAGGGTAAATGGAATTGAATCCTTAATTGATGTATGAATATTTTATGATGTACGAATATTTTATGATGTACTTTGTTCCTTACAGGGCAGAGTGGATGTATGGTTAGGACTGTGGCATCTGGTCGCGCCACTGGGTGAGGGAAAAGGGCCGCGCCGGTGCCGCACGACAGCGCTATGACCATCGCAATGATAGCCAATCAGGACCCACAGGAGGGCCCACCTAATACCCCACCTCAGGTATTGATGAGTATTTCAGTTCTTGTTTATTGAATTAAAATGCTTAATATATACAGAAACTTTCATATAAGTAGTGCCATAATCATGATGTTTACAGTATTTAGAGCAGGAATAGCCAGCACATATTAGTAGATAAGGCATTGAATGGATTTTTTTTTTTTGTTAATAGTGCAGTACATTGCCTGTTTCTACAGTGTCATTATGCAATATGAATGGCTTTGGAATTGAATATGAATTGCAAACATAGTCTGACTAAACTTATTTTGTTTTTTCTGAAAAAATGTTGATATTAAAAGCAATGTTTCTGATTCCCAGGGAGGGGATGGAGAAGTGCTGGGCGAGGGGGAAGGGGAGG
>BOPN01002297.1:187562-190062 GCA_017312705.2 Penaeus japonicus | reverse complement strand
TATATATATATATATATATATATATATATATATATATATATATATATATACACACACATATGTATGTATGCGTATGTATTTGTATATGTATATGTATATGTATATGTATGTCTTGCTAGATCAGGCAAAAGGTAGATGATATTTTTGAAACTTTTGTAATATATATTCAGTGTTTCATGCTATCTTTTTTCCCCATTATTTCAGGTATTAACTCTTCTGTGGTCCCTAGCACATTCGGATGATGTTCCCACAGAAATAATGGATCAGGCTCTCAATGCTCATGTTAAAATTTTAGATTATTCATGCTCGCAGGTAATGTGAAGGAGAATTATTGTTCTAAGTTAAATTTTATACATATTGTAAAATTTCAATGGTCAGGAATTTTGGGATTGTTCACTGTTGTTGATATATCAGAAATATTAATGAAATAAGAAATGTACCTAAATTGAAAAGATGATATGCTATAATTTTTTAGTTAAAAATGAGTGACACTTTGTACATATGACTCCCAAAACATATTTTGATATATACATATATTTATTCATCCATTCCTTTTTAGGATCGAGACACCCAGAAGAAGCACTGGCTTGACAGATGTGTGGAGGAACTCAAGCATGATAAGTGGGTCCTCCCAGCACTGAAACAGATACGAGAAATATGTTGCTCATATAGTGAGGCTCCACCCAACTTCTCGCAACACCAGCGCCCTACTCCACATGTTAGCTACCGTCATGATGTTATTTCCAAGCTACAGAATCAGCACTCACTGGTGGTCCTTGTGGCAGATAATCTGACGACTTACATGAAGAATATTAGACTAGCTGCAAAGGGTAAGTGCATTAGGATGCAGATGGTGATCAGCTCATATTCTCGTGCTATACTTTTCTTTCCACTAAAGCTTTATCATAGGACTTATTACTTGTCACTTATTCTATATATAACTAACTCAAGTTCCTTTCTATCAGTGCCATCTAATTTATGAATATTCTTTATTATTACAGAAAATCCAGACCTGAATCCAGCAGAAATTATTCCAGATGGCCGTTACAACCACATTTGTCAAGTTCAGGAGCGGCTAAATTTTCTCAGGTTTCTGTTAAAGGTTAGTAATGATAAAGTTGAATGCACTTTTAATACAGTTTTAATACCATGGTTGACTTATTGGTATCTGATAAACCAATAAAAGTTTTCTGATCATATTGCTCACATCCATGAAGATATCTCATATAGTTCTGGCATCACACATCTCATTATTTTGGTTAAATGGACAAATATTTTCTTATGATTAATAAATTATTACTTTTTCAAGGATGGTCAGTTATGGCTGTGTGCACCTCAGGCCAAACAAATATGGAACTGCTTGGCAGAAAATGCTGTCTTCACTGTTGACAGAGAATCATGCTTTAAGTGGTTTTCAAAATTAATGGGTGATGAACCAGATCTTGATCCGGAGATTAATAAAGATTTCTTCGAAAACAATATATTGCTCCTAGATCCTTCGCTTTTGACTGAAAATGGCATGAAGTAAGTAGCCTTGTTGGATAGTTTACATTTCCAACAATAATTTTCCCTTAATCCTTAATAGAATCTGTAGATAGATGTGAAAAATTATTGTAATTGGAATAATGATTAATAAAATGTGATTTTTTTTTTTTATAAGGATTATGATGATTGTATAAATTTACAAATAATGATTGGGAGGTATTCATCCATGTGTTCTTTTTAGTTTATTTACTTCAACCAAAGGTACAGTACTGATACTTGAATGAACTTTTCTTTTACAGATGCTTTGATAGATTCTTCAAAGCAGTAAATTCAAAAGAGGGCAAGCTGGTTTTGAAGAAACGTGTATACCTCATGGATGATGTTGATCTAATAGGTGTTGACTATGTCTGGAGGGTGAGTTTTTTTTTATTGGATTTTTGTACCAATTGTTATTGTTTACAAAATTCAAAAACTATTGTCGGGAAGATGCAATAATGTTTAATTTTTGTTACACAGAATGCATTAATTTTGTTCTTTAAATGTCTTTTGCTTAGTTGTCCATATATTGCTTACTTCATTGTATCATGACACTTAACTCTGTGAAAACAGGTTGTACTCTGTGGAACAGAAGACATCGCTAGCCGTGCCATTGAACTTCTGCGAGAGACATTCACTAATCTAGGACCAAGACTCCAAGCAAATCAAGTCATTATTCACGATGACTTCCTGTCTAGTTGTATGTCCCGGCTAAAGGTGAGACTATTTTGCTGTGGTAACTAGTATTTACTACTGATGAAAATGTTGATTTTTTTCAGTGAGTAATGATTTGTGTAAATATTCATCATTTCATTTTTAAATTTGATTCGTTTTACTTTTTTGCTCTTTGCAGGCAATGTATGACACTGTATCAGTGTTAGATCGGGATAAAGACTCGGTTAACAGAATTAGGCAAGAGACTACAAGAATGTGTCGTGTCCTTAAAGTTTTATATGAATATGTGTCAGAATGTGATGGT
>BOPN01002297.1:172562-177562 GCA_017312705.2 Penaeus japonicus | reverse complement strand
TTGTTGCATAGCCAGACTAGCTAATCCAATTATCCCATTCCATTTCATTGTATAGGATGTAAATGCAGAAAATAAGGTGCAGATTTTTTTTTTTTTTTATGAGATTTGATTCAAGTTTAGATTTGGACATGCATTTAGTGTCAACCATTGCTCTACAGCATGTCTTGTGAGTTCAAGTAAATTTTGCACTGCATTTATATATTTATTTATCTTTTGTTTTTTTCCCCCCTCCAAAATACAAGCTATTTATTGTTTAACTAGGGCTTTATACCAAAGGCTAATTCTCTCTTTGCTATTTTATAACTTATAGACTCATATATCATAAATTTAGAAATTATTAAAAATAAAAAATCTTAAGGCCCAGCCCAGGAGGAATATTTTAAGATGTGGCCTGTCTAGGAATGGTTAAGAAGGGATTGACTAGTTTATGGTGGGTTGGCTCTTTTTAATTAGGGGTAGTAGTGGTGTAAAAAGTCCATCTTTCTCTTTGATTTTCTGCCCTATTATTTTTATATTTGTATTGAAGGTTTATACAGTGCTCTTAAATATATATTTATGACTGGGCAGAGTTTCATTCTACTTGAAGATTATTTTTGTAGGAGTCCTTATTTGCTTAGATTTCCTCATATTTAGAAGAAGCATATTTATTTTGAGTTTTGTGTCATCTGGTGAACCAAAATTGGAATTATTAGTGTAAATTTACAATACCATTTTGCAGGTTACTGGTGTGGTCCCTGACATGAGTGTGGTCAGAGCTATCCTCAAAATTACCTGGGCTTCAGCAGCTGGCCAGGGCCATCTTATCACTTCATCCCTTGATGAGATTGAGAAGGCAGCAGAGAGACCGCCCACAAAACCACCAGATCCCGAGGACTTATGTGGTATGTTAAGATTATGGTCTTACTTTTCTGTGATTTACCAAAATTTTGCTATTAATTGTACAAGACCATTTAATGTGTGTGAGTAGGTGGAATGTATTCACCTGCCTTTTTTTTATTGCAGTATTATTTTAAAGGTATTAATAGAAACACTTTTTTAAGAGAGGGGAAGTACCTGTTGGTAATATATTTTGAATGTACACCTTTATCTTACCTCCCTATTTTCAGTGTGCCGTGAGGGTCTGGAAACTCTATCAGTAGTTCTAGCCCTTTATCCCCCTGCTCTGGAAACCCTGACCAAGGACACCCAGTTCCACAAACTTGTGATGGGGTTGGTGTTAGTGGGTGGTGAGCGAAGCATACGTCAGTGTGCAGTGGAGCAGCTCTTACTTATGGCCACCAAATGCTCGAACTCTCCCCACACCCTCGTCGTCTTTATCGTCATGCTGTTCAATGTTCTTAATGGTCTCAATAGCGAGTACTCAAAAGAATATTTTCAGGTTTGTACCAACTTTTTTCTTTGCTGGATTATACTTCATTGCTTGTATTATCTACGATGTACATGTACATATTTGTATTTTCAATCTTGAGATATTTGATGTGTCTGAGGATAATGGTCTGTTTCAATAAATTGCTCATGTTACTTTCAAACGAACTGATATTATATAGGAATCAATTATCATCTGTTTGGCTTCACATTTTATTCTGAAATAATTGATTGTATAATCGTTATTCTATGATGGCCTGTGGATAATAAAAGGGATATGTGTTGATCCAAGTTATACAGGATTGCTGCTCTTCATAATGCACACTATTACATGCCCATTACTTCTCATTCTCAAGAAAACAGAGGCCAGAAACATGATTACATCATTGATTCAGAGAGCCTACAAGGGGAATGGGGGTATGGGGATGGTTAGAGGAAACTTGCTGATATATTAGTGGGCACTGTGAATACATCCCATTCAAAATTGAAAAGAAACTAAAAAAACAAACAAACTTGTTTTTGACAACCATGCTACATCTGCAAAGGACACTGCCAGCCATAAATCTTGTGTATAATGACACCTGAATAGTGTTATTGTGGAAAACTGGAGAGACCTTTCTTAAATTTATCAGTTTGGTATATGCCATATTGCTCACAGGTGTTGTGAGGCAACCGCCCACCTTAAGTAATACTAGTTTGAAACGGTTCTTGGTCTGGAACCATCCATAGGAATATGGGACCAGCAACACCCTTTGGATTAAATATGAACCTTGGCATCCGATTTTTTAGGAAGTCATAGGCAAAAGGTGAAGGTGTTGGTGGGTGAGTAGTTTAACAAACAGTAAATGAAATTGATTAAGAGAGTTTTTGCCAATGAAGTAGAATCCCCTCACACAATAAACAAGACAACTGTCAGCTGATGATTGGCAGCCAATATCAGAATGCTGTACCTTCTATACTAATTTATCCCAAATAGCTCCATGCTATCACCATGGCTGCATATTTATGATATCAAAAACTTATAAGTATGCTATAAATGGTAGAGGTATACTAAGATTATCATTGCTTTTATCTTCCTAATTATTTTTAATTTTTTTTTTCTAGCTGCTGTGTGGATTACTGAACTGGGCGTGTGTATCGAGTGTGACTGTAACAGGTGTTGATCGCCTACTAACCACAGAGGTGGAATGGCTGAAGAATGTCAGAGCCAGTGTAGCTCAGATGGCCCAAGGTGGACCAGAGCCTCCAGTGGATGAAACTCTGTTGGAAGGCCATCTCTGTGTAACTAGGGAGCTTGTAGCCTTCCTCCCTCCTGAGAAGAAGTATGAAATTGGTGGTGATCCTTCCAAAGGAATTTTTCTCATTAGGGTAAGTGTAATTTCACTTCTATAAATATATGTTTTTTATAAGCATTGATAGTAATTATTACTCAATTTTTTCACAGCAATTTTCCAGTGTAAACCACTCATGAATGTTTGTATTTGTCATGTAAACAATATGAAGATTACCATTTTATTAATGGTTGTTTTCTTATTTTTCAGGAACTTGTAGAAGACTTTATATTCCCATTTTCTAAGGTGTACCTTCAATTAGAGCATGCCTCAGAGATGCCTGCTGAGCAGGTATGTCATGTGATTTCATCTAAAGTAAAAAATTTCTCTTGCCATCTGTTGAGAGCTGAAAAAGCAAATGAAATTGAAGTAAATTGTAGCTCATTGCAGATTTAAGGGAAAAATTTAGATATATATTTTTTTGTTCATGTATCAAAGCAAAATATGTTTTAGTGATTCCATATCATGATAAGTTTTTTTATGATAGAAAGAAGAGAGAATACTAATACTGATAAAACTTGTTCCAGGCCATACCAGTGTGCTCAACTCAACCAACTGTGATAGCAGCATATGAACTCCTAGTCACTTTATGTACTGGCTGTGTCCCCAACCTCAAACTGCTGGCAGAAATGCTCACCAATATGTATTATTCAGGTAAACATAATAATGCATAAGATAAGATATTGTGAAATGTTGATTTGTAACTGGTACATCCCCTTACCCTTTTATTTTTATTCTACTTTTGGGTGTAAAGGGTTGCAAGACAAAGGTGCTTGATAATTGATAATGGATAAGATTCCATACATTTTAGGATCAGGTTTATGAAAGTATAAATCAATGTACACTGCGGTACATATATTGATAACATTTTTATTATTGTTATTGTTTTATTTGTGTTAATAGTAATTATCAGTGTACCAGGTCATTTTGTCTTTTTGGCTGTTGTAGCCAGGTTTTCAGTTGACTTTGTACTTTCAAACTGAAATGAGCTTTCTGCATAGCCTGTTGTATAGTCCACTAGACCAAGAAAAAAAAATCTTGAAGGCACCTTACACTGTCACTATCCCTCATATATCCCACTGCTTTCAACATTCATGAGTAGAGCTGCTCTTGATACCCACCTAACAGAAATTACTGCTCATAACAGATGAACATAGTTATTCTGTATGTATAATTCAGGGTTATTTCTCTTTATTTGCTGTGGGTTTGTTGAATTGTATGAACATGTTGCCTTGTTTCCCGAGTCATTGATTTATATGTTCCCCATTAGTTCATACTACTTATGGTCTTCCTCTGAGATGTAGGTGTCTGCCATTGTTTTTGTGTTGCATTCTACATTTTCTGTTTTCACTTCTCCCCTTGCTTTTCCTCCCTGCCTATGTCTCCCATCCTTTTGGCATAGGGTTGTCTGAAAGGCTAGTTGTATCATAGCATATAGAGACCTAGTCAGTGCACTGGGAGGAGTCATCAGAGGATGACAGCTATATGAGTTCATTCACAGGAAGTAGAGGAGGGCCCTGTGGTTCCTGAGTTTGCTGATAGTAATATGAATGGGTGGGCCTGTAATGTGGCAAGGAAGGCCAAAGATTGTGCCATCTCACCGCCTGCCAATGAAGTCTAGAATAACATCAACCTGAGAAAGCATATGAGGATACCAGAAAAGGTCTCCCCCTGTTGCCATCTGACAGCACAGATGTCTGGAGTTGATGGAAATCACCTTGCATCATCCATCCATTTATAATATGGTCATAAAGTCTTAGCAGTGACCCATTTGACCAGCAGTGATGCAGAATGTCAATCGAGCCCTCTGATAAAGGCTGCAAAGAGCTCCCTAATAGTCACAATATCTGTTCATAGGTGTTGATCAATTGCTGTAGAGAAATCCAGTCTGTGCATGAATGACAGGGTGGGGGACATTAGCCTGACATTCTTAGGATGTGCATAAGGATGGAGCATGGAGCACGCCATTAACCAAATCAGCAAGGATATGCTGTAGACCAACTACTGCATTATGGTTGCTTGCTAGTGGAAGTTAGGGAACTGACTGTATTCCCTCAACCTAAGGGTTGAGGGAATTTGTTTACATTAAAACTACTAGACACAAGAATTAATAAAGAAAAGGCTTATCCAGTTATTCATAACTAAAAGTCCCTTCACTTTATGAGTGTATTGTATAATATTATTTTTCATTAAAGAATTTGTAACTGAACTCAAAATTTTATGGAAGAACTCCATTAGAAATAGAAAAAAAAGTTGTATTAACCCTCTCTGGACGGGTGGTACACCATGAGTACCGCGCATTCA
>BOPN01002297.1:162562-167562 GCA_017312705.2 Penaeus japonicus | reverse complement strand
AACAAATCATATGAACAGATATGAAAGAATGTTGAGTAATACATACTTTAAATCACATTTTTAAGACAATGTTGATGTGGAGTTTAAATCACTTGATGGACTGAACACTGGATTGTTACCAATGAGCAGTTTTTTGAGAGATTGCTCACTGGTTGTTCAGTGAGTTCAGTCGTTGTTTGTAGTGCATCTGCATTTCTGTACCCTATTCAAGAGTGTGAAGTAAGAGAAGGTTTTTGCTCACCTTTGGAAAGCAGTAGCTTTACATGCAAATGCACAGCTCTCAACTCTCCCTACCATGAAGTAAACCTTGACAACCATCATTTCCCCCTTGACAGCTGTGGTCTTGACCAAAACTCAATTGTCAATACAGGGTTAACAGGCCATAATGTGTGATGAATTATATAATCTTATAGATTTACAAGTTTGTATGTCTTAGAAATTTAACAAACAAATGCAGGGCATGTGAGGACAGGCACACATTTAGAGGCTTTTTAGGTCAAATAGTATCTCAGTAGACTCAAATGTCTTTTAAAGCCATGGTAACATCACAAACATATTTCAAGTAAATCTTGTGTAAATACAATTAAAAAGAATTATGACTTTTTTATGAAAATGCAAAACTCAGTTTAAAATATTTGTTTAGTTTATTTAATATTTTCAGTCAAGCTGTAAACTGTATTTTGTATTCTCTTCCAAAAAGTATTTTTTGTGGATCTGATTAAGCAGTAGGCTCAGGTATTATCAGAGATTTGTTAGTGACAAAATGCAGGAGAATAGATTTTTTAAAAATTAATCAATCAATCTTCATTTTTCCCAAGAAATTTTGAAAGATGACCCTGTTGATTGAAGTTGCTCTTCATTATATTAAAATGATTGTTATAAAAAGATGTTTTAATGTAATCTCTTGAAATGCAAAGTTCAATTATTAATTACACACTGAGTCAATTTGTAGATTGAATAATATATTGATAAATTCTTTTGACACGAAACTGCAGACTCATTCAAATTACAATTTCTATATTTTTTAAGTGTCCTTGCCAAATTGTGTCTTTTCTAATCCAAGGTCATTCTAAATTTTATCAAACAGGAATGGAAATGACCAGAGATGGTACAAGTTCGATGATGGGGAGGTGACTGAGTGTAAAATGGATGATGAAGAGGAAATGAAAAATCAGTGTTTTGGTGGTGAATACATGGGTGAGGTAGGTAGACCTTTTTCCCCTCTCTCTTTCTATTACCCTTTTTATTAAATTGATATACATGAGAAATCTTGAGTTTTGTAGAATATTGGATTTTTTTATTTTTTTACCTAAACTGAGTTTTTGCCATGAAGTATCTATTGATAACCTGAATTATTTATTACAGCAAGTATTTGATAACATCATGAAGAGAGTTAGTTACCGGAGACAGAAGCGATGGTGGAATGCATACTTGCTGTTCTACACACGACTAGATGTGGAGGAAGATAATCTCTGCAATTCTATAAATGAGCTCAGCATAGGTAGGAAATATCTTTTCTTCAATCATAATTAAAAGCACTCACTCACTCACTCACTCACTCACTCACTCACTCACTCACTCACTCACTCACTCACTCACTCACATATAAGGATATGATCACGGATATGATATAATGATCAATTAACCCATTGCTGACGCGGCGCCTAACGACCTAACTGGTCGTCAAGGCGGGCAGTCTACGACACTAGCGGCACCGTCAAAAAATTAGAGGGACAGGGAAAGGGTTTTCTCCTCCCTCCGAGTAGCACAGACTAGCCCAAACAATATTTTTCCATAAATCCATTATAAAATGCGGGTTTAGGCTGACTTTGGAACCCTGCATCTCTAGAGCTAGCGCCATTATAGCCATAATACTTCCGTGTGTGCGCTTCACCTGTGACCAGATCCAGATGTCGCGTCATATACGCATTGTCTCACGTCTTTTAGGCCTAATCAGTGCCGACATGTATATCATGACACCCGTATGCAATGGGTTAAAGATTTGATATGTTTATAGAACAAATTTACACATTTTTCCCATTGAATCCATCCATGAATAATGATATTCCTGGTGTGGATATGCATGATATGCCAAACTTCTATCAATAAACTGTATAGGCTATTACTAATTTAGCTTTTAAAACCATTCAGAATTTATCCTGACAACCATGTTTATTTAACGATATCTCAGCAGAACGACCAGGGTTGATAAAGATGCCAAGTGCCATCGAGCGATCAGTGGTGCGGCAGAATGTTAGGTTTATGCATTCCCGCTCCCAGTTTTCTCCAGAGTACTTCCAATTTCTCAAGAAACTTATATTGACCAATCAACCTTTTGTACTGCCAGCACCACAAGACAGGGTAAGTAAAGAGTAAGCTCATTGTGTTTTTGTTTTTGTATACCCCATCTTAGAAGTATGTGGATATTTATGTAGAAACTTTGTTTCTCCTTAAACTAGATATCTAAAGCCTGTGAATATTTGTTAAAAAAGAAGCTTGCCATAGATTAAACTGTCAGCAAACCTGTGATTAAAAAGTAAAATAAATATTTCTGAGATTGTGATATGCACTTGACTTTTTAAACTTTACTTCCAGATTGTTGAGAGTGAAGAGATAGCAATGATTAGTACACAGTTGTGCAGCAAGTTCCTCTTTTCTGTGGGGTTGCATACAAAGAAGACTTTACGTGGACCAGCCCCAGAGTGGTATGATGCCCTGCAGGTAAATTGTTTTACTTTTACACTTTCCTGTCATTTTGTATTTCGATAAGAAGTAAGTTACAAGAAATAGAAGCTGAAGAAAATATATTATTCATATATTTGTATAAGTGATTGAGTTTTCTTCCACTTTTCCTCTAAAACAGGTCCACTTGCGAGCATCAGTCCACACCAGGGCATGGTTTGCTCAGCAAATATTGTTTGCCCAGCCACATCGGTTTGTGGAGTATCTCTTAGAGTGTCCTGCACCTGAAGTACGGATGGTATTTAGCAAGCTCATAGTACTTGTTGCCCATTGTGCTCGTAATGATGGCCCACAGCCCTTGGGATGGGGACCTCTCAAACATCATCCTGGTAAGAATTAGATATTTTATTCTCTCTGTCTGTCTGTTTCTCTTTGCTTTGCCTTTTTTTAACTCCTTTAAAAACTGCAGTTCCTCCAGCCTGTCTCCCAGGCATAATTAAAACTTATTTTATGTTTCAGCATAACAAATTTTTCGATATTTTAAAAGCTTCATTTTCCACAATAGAGAAATGTATATTTCACAATTATACATCAAATTCAATATGCTGAGTGAATTGAACTAAGAAAAAAAAAAAAACATGAAAGGAATTAGCTATACAGGAAAGATGGTTGTCAAAGGGGAAGGGGGATGGGAAGGGATGATGACTTGGGTTGGATGGAACAGACCTTTTGAAACTGGTCTCATCTCAAGAATTTCAGCCTGAGCTGAGCATCCTAAGATGATTTTGTTTTTTGTTATTTTCTAGACTTATTGAAGAAATATGAATATATATATTATCAAAGTTATTCTAATTAACATTTAGTGTAATAGGTCACCACAATTAAAGAAATAGATAACTTGTAATTTCAACAACAGGAAAAATGTATTACAAAGGTCATCTGGCCTTGCAGAAAGGTCCATTGTGGAATAGTTAATGAGGTTATAGGATTGCCTATGGTAAGGCTTCTACAACTTGCCTAACAGCTACAGATTTATTAGTTTACATCCTGAAATTTTAAGAAAAGTGCCCACCAGTTTTAGATAGTGCTCAGTTGTGGATAATAGGCCTCTTACAAAATATGGTGAGCCACTTTAGGAGTTAAGGATATGGTCACTATTGACATGTTACACTTAGGATTGTTGAAGCATTAATATATCTGTAATCTTATTGTGATCTCCAAAGGATTAGCTAGGAAAAGTACCAAAGTAGATAGCTGCACAAACTTTATGGATCAGAGTTGAGAATTATGATAATGTTTCATTGCATGTTATTTTATCTATTTCAGGCCTTGATATGGCAAGTGGAAGTTGCACATTAAGCGATCAGTTGCTGGTAGCCGTCTTGCAGCTGCTCAACAAGGATGTATCAGAACATGGACGTCATCTAACTCAATATTTTCATCTTTTCAACCTATATGCCTCATTAGGTCCTCCTGAGAAGTTGCAGTTGTTGAAGGTATTTGATTTACAATTTTTTTTCTCATTTTTCAATGTAATCTGTGCATTTCAACTTAATTTTTCACATATGTTAATACCAGGTCGAATGACATTCATTCAACATGTGGATTTATTTTTAAATTCCACTCTGTGTTTATTTGAGTAGAATTTCAGAAATTATTATTTGTATCTTGCAGTTGAATGTGGTTGAGATGTTTATGCTAGTGGCTCTGGATGAAGGACCAGGACCAGCCATAAAATATCAATATGCTGAACTTGGGAGATTGTATCAGGTGGTTTCTCAGTTGATAAGGTCTTGTGATGTCTCCCAAAAGCAACAGTCTTCGCAACCAGTAAGTAGAATTTCAGTTTTTTTTTATTTTAGGTTTAGCAAAACCAATTTATAATTTTACAGGTGTAGTGAGGAAGAATTTATCACATCATGATTTCATGTTTTTAAGAAAAAAGTAAATAAATCCATCCTCAAGAACTTTATTTTATTAATCAAATGTACTTTGCAGAATACTGCACCACTGCCCAATCCACATGGTGATCCAGCATGTGCAGAACCCCTTATGCCAGTTCAACCCAAGGTTGTAGAAATCCTTTATGGAAGAGCAACGTAAGTATCAGAGCTACTGATATATGATTATTAACCATAGTTTATGTAATTCTAAATCTGCAGTTCATTATTATGTAATTTTTTAATGAAAATATTACATCCTCAGATATGTGAAAAAAATAATTGAAGATGCTAACAGCTCTGAAGACACAGTGAAGCTCCTGAAGTTCTGTTGTTGGGAGAATCCACTCTTTTCCTCCACGGTGCTCTCAGAACTCC
>BOPN01002297.1:135062-157562 GCA_017312705.2 Penaeus japonicus | reverse complement strand
AGAATATTTCCGACATGATGGGTGACATCCTAATGTGTCATGAAGTTTCACTGTATATACACAATGTATATAGTTACAGTTGTATATGTACATTGTAGTTGTATTTGTGTGTGTGTGTGTGTATATATATATAATATATAAATTGTCACCCCTCAGAATGGCTGGTAGAACAATTGCTCTATGATGTTCAGCGCAGTCTCGTGCCTCCAGACAGGAATCTGATTGTGCTTGTTATAATGCTGATGGGAGCAGAATTAGGCAAATATATACCCATCGTGAGAGGGTTATCAGTAAAGATAATTTTTGCTGTATCAGTATGTTTAAATTTTCTACCATCTAAAATCCTACCAGTTGTGAAGCCTTTTTTGTTTGCTAGAATTTCTTAACTAATTGAAAGTTAACAGCCAAGTATTTCCTAACCCCTTGTATTTGTAAAAGAAACACTACTACTGAATGAATGCTGAATGCCTTGCCTTGATTATTTTGTGTATTCTAATGGTGGTGGTGGTGTTCCTTGAGCAGCAACAGCAGCAGCAACCCCAACAGAAGCTACCACCTACCTCAGGACTGCAGCCTTGTAGTTCGCAGTTAAATACAACCAAGGATTCTCCAGTTAGTACACAGAATAGAAGGTAGGCATATTGCTTGTTCTGATCAATTAAAGCAATTTTCTCTGAGAGTTTATATAAAACGCGCACACACGCACATGCTCATACACTTGCATACATGTACACATGCAGGCACATACACATGCATGCACACACACACACACACATACACACACACACACACACACACACACACACACACACATCCTCTCAACACCTTGAACTAGATAATTGAAACAATAGTCCCCCCAGCATGTCCCGTCGCTTCGTACGACCAAGAAGAACTTATCGTCCAACAGCTCCTGAGTCGTCGTTACAACAAGCCGACTGTTATCGTGCAACTCATCGCAAAATAACATGCGGGATATACTGCAGAGTGATCGTATAGCATCCAGGCTATCCTAATCTAATGATACGTATGTCATTCATCCGGAGCTTATGAGACTAGCCCCTCCGACGCATTCATAATAAGCAATACATTTTAGATGCCTGGCGTCCGGGCGTGCGGGCGGGCGGCACGACCACCGCCAAGAAGAAAGGGTCGTCCCTCAGCGCGTGGAGTATCGTTTCGCCAGACTCGTAGTTATCGTACGTACGACTGACCGACGACCATCATCGGCGGGGCGCTGAGAGGGCCGGGGCGCGTCGTAAACATAGGTCCAGTCCCGCGGGGGCTCTTCCCGGTAGAAGATTTAAGGACGTTGTTCTACACTCTCGGCTGATGTTTTGCATACAGTCGCTGTTCCCACCTGACAGACATGCACACACACACACATGCACACACACACACACACACACACACACACACACACACACACACACACACACACACACACACACACACACACACACACACACACATACATACACATACGCATATATGCATGCACATACGCACACACATACACAAACACACACACACACACACACACACACACACACACACACACACACACACACACACACACACACACACACACACACACACACACACACACACACACACACACACACACACACACACACACACACACACACACACACACACACACACACACACACACACACACACACACACACACACACACACACACACACACACACACACACACACACACACGCACGCATGCACACACACGCACGCATGCACACACATATACACACATGCACACACATATACACACATGCACACACATATACACACATGCACACACATATACACACATGCACACACATACACACACGCACACACATACACACACGCACACACATACACACACACACACACACACACACACACACACACACACACACACACACACACACACACACACACACACACACACACACACACACACACACACACACACACACACACACACACACACACACACACACACACACACACATACACCATACTATGATGGGTAATTTCAAAATTTTCAAAACTAGCTTGTTTCTTGGCATTTCTTACTAAGAATATATATTGATATTTCAAAAGGAATCTAACTTTGACTTACTCTTTCAGCCATAGTGGTGGTTCATTAACAGTTAACAGTGGAAACAGCAGTACTACCAGTGCTGGTGACAACAGTGCCCCAAGCAACCCTACTACCACACCATCAACAGCAGTGACTACCATAGGTGGAGCACCTACTGCTAGTACCACCACAACCACCAATACTACCAGCAGTCAAGGAGGAAACCAGACAACCACCACCAGCATTAACACCAGCATTAGTAGTATCACAAGTAGCAGCAGCAGTAGCAGCACTACCACCAATAGTACTAACAATGTTGGAGGCACAAACAAGACCTCCACGCCGTCACCACAGTCCACCCCAAATCTCCCACCCTCCATGCAGGAGAACACGCAGGAGAACTAAACCACACGTTCGGAATTTAAGTTCGTATAGAGAAGAGAGAAATTAAAAGAAATGGAAAGCAAAGTTTCAGCTGTTTGGCGTGAAATACTCGGGATGATGGACTGGTTTGCCAATGCTGTTGTGTAGTGCTGCACCAAGGGGGAAAGGTCACACAAGAGAATGACGCAACATGGATGTGAAGATTCTCATTTCATTATCTGAATCTGACCAAGAGTGAATCACTGCTTGATTATATTTCTTTTTATTTTCTTTTTTTTTCCTTTTTCTTCTTTTTTTATTATATAGCAGTGTACAAGAGCACTTGCAATAGACTTATTGTTATTTATCTTCAGAAAAAAATATACATATGATTGTAAATAAATAGAGAATGGCAGTGAGATAAATTGCTGAAAGAAGATTGTTCCTTCTGCTCAAAGTGTATGTTGGGACCCTTCCTGTATATCATGTGACTTTGGTGATCACAAGTTCACAGCAGAACTATATGTAGAGAGTGGTGTGAATATGTCACCAATGATTATTTATATGAAAATTAAGTGTAAGCGTTACCGGTGAACCATGGAGGGTGGGAGGGTGGAGCCACCTGTGTACCTAGTGACAATTATGGAAGTCAAACGAATGTCTGTATTTTTGCACCTTGATTTCCGTAGCAAGTGGCTTTTGAAATTCATTCTATAGGAGAAGCTTTCTGAGAAGTTTAAAGTATCTTACATGTGTTATATTCTTAAAAATCTGTCCTTTTTTACTGAGTAATATCCTTTTCATAAATACACTAGTAAGGGTGTGCTTAATTCAGTATTTTAAGTATCAAATTTTCCTGTGTACCTACGGAAAGACTCCACAAGTGACTAGTCAAGCAGTGAGTAGTGGAAGCCCCTAAGCCAGCCAGCTGTTCTATTCTGGACTTAGAAGGTAGCACCAACCTACTGAGTCCAGAGCTTGTAAACAAGTGGTGCCATGTTTAGGTGTCACAGTGCAATGTACAGGTGTTGCAGTGCCACACATGTGTCGCAGTACAACTGGCTGGCTGCTTCTGTAGAAGAGCATCATGGCCATCATGGTCCGAGTGCCAACACCATGTGAACTACTTTGTCAGATGGGGAAGCACTGTTAGCCTCCTAGCACATCACCTGCTGTTGCAAAGTGCAATGTTTGAAAAAAAATATATAACTCACTAGTTTTAGTGAATTTTTTTGTAGTGGGATTGAGGCAGTGCCTGTGAATATGAATGAAGTACCAGTGATCCATAGGAAATGTGAACGGAACAGTGAGGCTCAAAGCTTGAATTCCAAGTTTGTGGATTCCACTTTATGGTATGCTTGGATTCTGGCAAATATTAGCATGGAGATATCTTTTTCTGCTGTTGATGCCATGGTTTGGAGAAATGATAGCTGTGTAAGAATCCATATCCTAGAAACATTTGATACTCCAACATTATCTGCAGTTGAATATTACTCTTTGCTGACCGGCATTTCAAGTCACACCCTGCACCAGTCAACCAAGCATCTTTTTCAGCTTGGAGTACTGCGACTCTTGTATCATTGTGAGAACGTTGGTCATTGCAATCGGTAGGCTTGTTGTCAGTCTGGCTCTTATCTGGTAAAAAAAATATATATAATAACAATAAAAAAAGATCTAAGGATGGGAGCCTTATTGACCCTCAGGATTCCCGGTTATTATGATGGTAACCCTCACAATCCCCGCTTGTTGTCTGTGAGCCGTGCTGCTGCCAAGGTGTAACCACCTCTTGTTGTGACTTAGTAAGTTTTTTGTATGGAAACTTTTGTTAGTTCCCTATTTATATTAATGATAAAGCAGTTTGGAGTGGAAATAGTGGTAGCAGTCAGTCACCATCGTTAGGAGCTGATCCAGCCTCGTGCATCCGCTTGTTACTGTCTTGTTTGCCTACTAATGTATTATAGGTTTCCCACACAGATGCCTTTTTTGTTTTAAGGAACTCAAGTTTGGATACTGAAAAAGAAAAAAAAAATGCAATTGGGAAATGAGTGGCTGTTATGTAAATTCAAAATGGGTAGATCATGCAATGTTCATATTTGAAGGATGGTAGGTAGAAATTGTCAATTGGTTGATATTTTTCTTTTTTACATATATATATTTGCTGCCACCAACTGTGATTATATGAAATTGTGAAGACTTGTAAACAATGTATGATGTAGTATTTTCATGTTACTACCTTGTCAATAATTGTAAAGCACCAGAGCATACTTGTATATCACTGTATAAGATATAATTTAATTGAAATGGAGCACTTTTTTATTGAAGTCATTTAACAGATTTATTTTTATGCCAATGCCCTTTTTTCTTCAACATCATGCTTTTGTGTCCAAAATAAAACCAGTGCTTATTTTTATCTTTTATTTGTGTTCAGGATTCTCATTAATTTATTGCTGTATGGCTGAATATGCTAAAATATAACTAAAAAGTTTGTGGAAGTTTTCCAAGCTACCAGATTACACCTGCATATTCTCTTCTCCACTGTTTCCCCTTTTTAATGCAAGCACATCAACACACCTTTTCTGCTAAATGTTGAAATGACTAATTTTTAGAAAGAATTCATATTCCAGCCAGTTTTAAGGGGGATTCTTTTTTTAAATATATGATATTGGGTTAGATATCCATTGTTGCTGATAACCAAACCAAGTTACTGATTTGTGACATGACTTGATTTACTGTGATATGATTAGAAAGATAAATGTTCAGCAAGTTAATCATGTGAACAATAATTCACAGTGATGCAAGAATCAGAACTTTAACCTTATTGTAGAAAGCAGATATCTTGTATCAGTGACTATGATAACTAATTAGACTAGGATATTAGGAGCATTTAAACTAATTGTTAAAGTTAGATGGAAAAGGCACACCAGTACCTTCAAGAAGCACTTCGGCCTGTGAAGTCTTTTGCAAGATCACGGCCCTGTGTTTTTTAAGTGTGATGGGTATGGCTCCATGAAGTAATGTTGATGTAATACATATTTATGTTCATTTGGATTTGTAGTTTGATTTAACTTGACGATTTTTTATTTTCCATTTTTGGAAATCTCACCTCTTTTCCTTTTTCTTGATATGACAATGAACATATTCTGGATTTTATTTTGTAATTTATTTTGAGGTTACATAATGGGATTGATTTCTGATCATATCACATTGAAGTTTAAAGGAAATAGAGACAATGAAACATGAGTATATGTAGATCGTGATTTTATTTAATAGGTAAAATATAGAGAATCTTGAGTGCAATTCTGTACTTTCACTAAAAAATGTTCACAAATTGTGAAGTCTGAAGCATGTGGAATTCCTGAGCAGCAAGTAAATAGAATTATTGTAAAATGAGCAATGTACTTATGATTTTTTTTTTTTATACAATATGAATATTTACATCATTAATTATATTCAGCATAGAAAAGACATTGCTTAGTGTGATTGGCCTTGAAAGGGATATGGGAGATAATTTACAAGATGTAAGTGATGGTTAGAATCAGTATTTCCCTCCTTGATCCTTTAAAAGCTTTTATTTACTCTATGGCTTTTATTTTTATTCATAAATTGCATGATGGATTAGTCCACATATCTTCAGTATATCCAGAGTATTGATTAATACGTCTATAGGTACTGCAAGAGGCAGTTTGGGGATTTAAGGTAAGGAGTTTGAATTTTGCCATAGGATCATGGAATTTTAGTTGCTTGTGATTTAGATTAACACATCTGAATGTTTGGCTTTGATTTTAGCAAAGATGTACCAAAAGTATGGGTGATTTTATTACAAAAAGATATTTTGTGTGAAAGAAACAATTACGAAATTGTTTTATTTTTAGTTAATTTAGAAACAAAAGCCATAATAATGTGAATGATCAAATGATCATAATTTGAAGAAGAAAAAATTATATACAGTGTTGAAATGAGAGTAACATAAAATATAAAACGAAAACGGATGCAAGCTCAAAGATATGTATTCAATGAACAAATTAAAATTAACATGATAGTTCATTAATAAAAGTATGGAAGGAAGACCAAGTTATTGATTCTCAAAGAAAGGGTATATATATGGAACTGTAACAAACTAATACAAACACTAAAGATATGTAATTTACGTTTTGAGTGTACTCTACATAACTCCAGGTACAAAAGAACTGAAAAACATGAATACACACCATGCAGTCAATTCTGCATGGTTCCTTCCAGTCAACTTTAGCAGAAGCATGAGCATAGCAGCTAAATATGATATAAGAAGTCAGGCATAACTTAGTAATACAACCAATTTAATTAGGATTATTGATGTCTGTGAACAAGCAAAAGAGGGCTCAAGGTATTCCATATATTTTTCAGGGAGCATTTGAAAAATTGATCAACAGATTAGCAGCTGAATATGCAAGGAAACAAACAAACGATTATATAAAACGGAAGAAACAAGAATCTTGCAGAAGACTGTAAATGTAAATTCAGGCACATGCGCGCACACGCACGCGCACATATGCATACGCAGATACACACAAATGTGCACACCCAGATACACGCGCATGCATGCATGCACATACTCATATGTACACACACACACAGAAAAATGCATACACATCTGCTTGCATAGACACACACATAAGCATAGGCATACACAAACATACAGATACATACACCCACACATGTAAACACACACACACACACACACACACACACACACACACACACACACACACACACACACACACACACACACACACACACACACACACACACACACACACACACACACACACACACACACACACACACACACACACACACACACACACACACACACACACACACACACACACACACACACACACACACACACACACACACACACACACAAAATGCATGCACATCTGCTTGTACAGACACACGCAAAAGCATACTCATACACAAACATACAGATATGGACACACCCACACACATATACACACGCATGCACACACACATGCCCAAATCACATGCATGTACATACTCACACAGATATGTACACATACACACACACACCCCTGCAGATACACATGCACACCATTTTTATCATGATGTGCATATATATATGTGTTAGAACACAAGTTTTGAGGAATTCAGACAAGCAATATTTTTGTTCATTTTCTATGGTATACTTCCTCTTCATATCCATATATAGTTAGTCCTTATCCTGTATTTTTTTTTCATATTTTTCATTCTTATGGATTTTCGAGATACCTTCACACAGTTAACATTCCATTTTAGCTGGTCTATTATTAATGTTTTATCCATTTTTTTTTTTTCATTTTTGTGATGCTTCAAAATTATTGTTCCATACACTTGAAGAAAATAACCATCATACTGGGAAAAAAAGTAAAAACTTTTTTTCTTAGTAATACTTTGTTGCCTACTTTTACTACAAAAAACATTTTTTTAGCCATACATTGGAAACTATTAATATTTTTTCCCTCAAAAATAAAATCATATATCTTCGAAAATATTAACATCTTTTCCTTCAGGGTCATATGATGCGAATAAATAATATAGTAAGAAATTCTCTTCTAGAAGCTGCAGGAAAGGATGCATAAAAAGCAAATCTACTTAATTCCTGATCTTTTTTTGAGTGTGTGTGTGTGTGTGTGTAAAAAGTAACTCTAAAAACAAACCATAACAGTGAAAATAGAATTCAGTTGTAATCCCTATTGAATGAACCTTACCTTCAACTTCCCGTCTCTAAGACATCCTCTTATTAGCCTTATTAGCCTGCTTGTTTGATTAATTTCCTTCGACGGTAAGAATGGACTATGCACTTCCCTCCTTGATTCATTTGTCACATGATTAACTAAGGTATAGACACTAGTAATGGAGAAGTCTACACAACTAAGACAGTCTTTCACGAAGACCAGCAATGAGTGACTGTGCTATAATTGTTGAAAATAACAAGTCCATCATCAGAAGCTTTATGGTGACTCTGATGGGAAACTAATGGACTGAATGACACCATCACAAGAGCCGTGTCATTCCTAATGAACAATCTCCAAGCCGGTGCCCATACCTTTGCTAAATCACTAAACAATGCCTAGTGGTTGGATGCTTTGTCATGAGGTTTCCCAATCCATACTTGCCCCTCATCCACCACATTTTTACACAATGTTATTTGTTAGTTATGCACAGAGCAATTAATATCCTACACATCTTTTTAGTCTTTCCATTGTGATGCGCATGGTTTTTCGCACTTGAGCCTGCTCGATGTGACTGCCCAACATCTTACTCAGCAGTGTGGACTGTATGGGCACTACGCTAACTCTGAAGAAGGGAACCTCAGTTGTAAAACCGGACCTTGTGAAATTGAATGTAAAAAAAAAGAAAATTATACAATAGTGGATATAATAAGGTAAAACAAACGGACGCATAATTGCATTTGAATGAGAACTTCAGTAACTTTAAATATACTTTTTTTCTAAAGATATGTTAAAAGGGTGATGGATGAGAACTGACATGAGAAACACAATTCATTACATATAAAGGATATTTGTTATTTCATGGCAGGTGGAATGATGGTTTTGGTTACCGAAATGTATGATTTATACACTACTTCCAAGTCCAAATAATTTCAGTGATTAAATATAGCACTTGTCTGGAAAGCATGTAGTAGAAGCTACACTAAAAGTGGATTACTAGATTAAATATGTTGAATACTCTCCCTTCCTACTGCCTCATCAAACTAAAATGAAATCAAGGACAAGAATTTGATGGATATAATAAAAGATAATAGTAATATTAGTGAATATAAAAAAGATATTTGTTAATTTTGGATGGCTTTAAAAATAAGATATCAATGCACAAATTTCTGCACTAATTCCCACCCTTCAAATTTACATTGTTTCTTCCTTTTAATCTAATCTCTTTGCAGAAAACTAGAAATTATAACTGATTGCCATCACTAATATTTGAGAAAAAACATTTTGAACATCAACCATTAACCTAACAGATTACGTAAAATTGACTTCTGTGCCAACACACTGTCTCTAGTAGTAGCATCTTCTCAAAGGTTAAATAATATCTTGGAAAAATATCACATTGTTACAAATAAATATTCTAATCTCTGGCTATTTATCAATAAATCCACCCCCTTCGATTTTTATAAAAACAATGTAGTGTGAATCAATTTTAGCCCATACTGAGCATTGTTGTACATAGTTTATACAATACCTAAAAACAAAGACCATGACTTTTAGGTGAGGTTCTTGGAATATTAATGTAGTATACTTAAAGTAGTGATTAAACATTCAGAAAAAAAGATAAATTAATTGAAGTAGGCAAGTTATTTGATGGAAGAGTGAAATTTATTTAATCTGAGAATAGATCACTAAATACCTTTTTTCAGCATAAAAGATATATGCCCACCTTTGCTCTTTTTTATATGAAGCAATATTTTGAAGAAAGAAATCTGTAGAGATGAACTAATTTAAAGGAACAAACTAAAGAAAGTGAATAGTGACTGGCTTAGTTAAAAGAAATATAGAGAAATGGAGAATATATTTACAGGAAATTACTAATGTACAGAGACAAGGGAACAATGCGTGTGTTAGTTCTTGGTGAGCTACTGTGCGATGTGTCCATTTTTTTGTAATTAATGATAGTGCTAAATCAAAACCAATGGGTAATACAAAACCTGGGCACCACTACATTCCAACTTCAAATAGTTACTGTTTAGTTCTGTGAAACTGGTAAAACAAAATATGATTGTAAAAGCTGAAAGGAGAATATATCATGTAAAGAAATTGTACAACTATTAACTTCCTAATAATTTTTGCCAATACAAACAAGCCGATGGGAATAATACATACATTTTTAGATTCAAGATATTTTAATGGTGGAACTGAAATATCTCACTACACAAAAAGCTTACAAAACAAGAGGCTTCTTTTCATATCATTGATACAGCATTCCTTTAACAGGAATGGGATTATATTGTACCTAGAGAGATACGGAAGTGAAAAAAAGGGAAAAAGAAAGAAAAAAAAGTAATAAAAAATCAATATAAAGTGAGTTGAACATACAATCATCCTATTCTGGGGTTACCACTGAAAGGCAAATTCAAAGAACTGTCATTTCAAATTACACTGGAGCCCTCCAATAAAGAGTTGCAAGAAACGTGTGAACATTTCAACCTCCAGAATAGGATGATGACTAATATTTGTATCCTATATGAAGATCTGTTCTAGTGGTGTACAATCACTAGTCCTTCTTTGCCAAATCCTATCACCCAAACATACAATCTGTAAAACTTCTGTAAATATAAAAAGATGTGGAGTGAGAGGTTGCGGGAAAAATGCACCATGCCAGTGGACCTGCGCCCATGGTTTATTCAGTGGCATCCGTTATTTACAAGTGAGAAGAGCAAGACTGAATACACCATTGCCACAAATGCTAAATATTATATCCACTTTACATCATCTTGGACGACTTCACATAAAGTATGACCTATAAGGGTGAGGAATAACTTACCTCATACACGTATTAAATTATGTACCGAGACAAGCAAATCCTTTGTATTAGTATTTTTTTTTGTTTTTTTGCACTGACTAAAGAGTACAACTACATTTTGACCCTTGTACATCCATCTAAGCAATTAATTAATTTTTTTTTGTTTAAATCAAAGTCTTCTGTGAGCGCATTTTCATTTCTAATTGACAAATTGATGCTCCGGATGCTGAGAGGCACCTAAATCGTGGTTGGGAATGAATGCGGCCTAGAAAACACGCAAGTGTATTCAGGCTTCTCATTCACTTCACAATCATCTAGGCCCCTTCTTATAGGGTTCCCAGGCTAGGATTTCCTTAGGGACAAAAGAAGTTTTCTCATAAAGAGAACCCCTCAGTTAGGTCCCCAGTAAGAACCACCATAAGCTGGCTTAGATCCACCTTTGTTTTGTCCACCTGCTGTCCCTGCACGCTGACCACCAGAGCTGCCACCATCCTGGAACAGAAAAATCTTAATTGTAATTTGAATTTTCATGAAGGAGGATTTATTCTCGTCAAATTTTCACATACGGTGGACAAGGTAGTTTAGAACATTTTCCTTACACTAATGAAAAGAAAGACAGGTTTTCTTTTCCACATGCATAAAAAACCTACCTGGTGGAGCTGATGATGCATGAGAGGGGAGTGGTGCTGTGCAGCAGCTGGGATAGTAGGGATGAACATAGGTGGGTATGCATTAGCAGTCATGGGATTGGTGCCAGAGCCAGCCAGGTTGAATGGCGGGGGAGTTCCCGTATGGAAACCTTGCTTGTCATAAGACTGGAAATTAGAAAATATCAATGAAATTGTAGCTTTAAAAATAAAAAAGAAAATTAATAATCATCAAAGCTGATTATTTGTGAAGAAGACACAAAGTACAATAAACAAAATTAGATAAACAAAAAATGAAAAACTTACCCTTCCTACTTTGTTTAGGTGACTCTTATAACCTCCAAGCTCAGTCCCTGAATTGGTGGCTGAGCCTGTTGATGCCCCACCAGCCTTGTTCTGATTCTGGGATGCTGATCCATAACCAGTCTTGAAGTCCTGAGTCTATTTATGGAAAATAGAAGAATAAATAACCAAAAGAAGGCATGCATTGAAATTCCATAACCTTTGCAATAAAATGTAGCAGAAATATTTTAGCTATCGAAATAATGAAAAAGTAAATGATAAATCCTTATTAGGATATGCAAACTACCTGTGATAAGTTTTCATAGTAGCTTCCAGTACCATACTGCAACTTTGGTGCTGCTGGGAATTGGTTGGTGTTTGACCCAGTGTGCGCATTAGTAACAGGTGGTATCTGAATTATGGCAGTTGGTGTTCCATACTGCGGGAAGGAGCTTGGAACTGCTGCCATATTATGATACATGTAGAATGGTGGCATTGCTGCATTACCAGCTGCTGTGATGTATGTACCACCTGCCTGTGCTCCCTGGTTAAAATTGAAAACAATCATTATAAAAAAAGAAAATTGTACTTATGAACATAATAAATCCAAACTATTTCTCAACTAAGCAAAAATGCAAATATATTTAATAATTAGTCTGCAAAATTTATTCCTATCAGAGAAAAAATAACTTACCTGTTGATTCATGGTGGAGGGAACAGGAGACGAATTTTGGTCAGTCCGGAATTTAGCATCTGCTGCAGAGTAAGCTGCTGATGTCATGTTCCCATCCCGGCCAGTGGCTAAACTGGTTGGAGCCTGCTGGTCAAGAACCAAAGGACTTTTAAATTTCTGTAACTGACATTATTTCAATCCCTTATAAGCAATGTTTTGGCATTTTCCTTTACAAACAAACTAACATTAAGAGATGGTGAGAGAGAGGGAGGGAGGGAGTGGAATTTAGACCTAAATGGATCAACCTGAGATCCAAATAATTTTTCTTAGCAATTGCTACAGTCATTCCAATTATAAGATCAAGTAATTAACTCACATATCCATTACTAATATGTAAATAATGTTCATTATTATTGTATAATTATTGGAGTTATGTTGATGGTGAATTCATCATGGTCATACATGACCAAGAACTGCATGTTGTGGCCAACAGCTGGCTGAACATGGCCTCCCTCAGATTCAACCAATCAGCTTTCAATTTCCCTTTGGGCAATAAAGGGTTAACTAAAAAAATGAATTCAAGTTACCATATGAGGCAGTCGCTGCTGCAGCAATTGGAAGTCTTCCAAAGAGTACATAGCAGGCTGCTGGAGACCTGTGTAGAAGGCAGGAGGGAGAGCACCCTGCAGAGCTGCTGCTGCTGGTGGGGAAACATATTGGGAATGAGGAGCCATCATCTGCTGCTGCTGCTGCTGTTGATGTTGCTGTGCTTGCTGGTGCTGATGTTGCTGTGCCTGTTGCTGATGCATATGAGGCTGCTGATGCTGTTGTACACCTGGAGGCACGGCACCCCCTAATCCACTCATAACTTTGCCTGCAAAAAAATTGAAATAATATATGGATGTGCACTCATCCAAAGAACTTATTTCAAATGTGTAAAGTTTGAAAATCTACTCAAACAATATTCATATTTATCATCAAATCTACAACTCAATACATAAATTGCAAAATAGTTTTGCTTGTATTTCTGTACCTGGAACAGAGGGTTTAGAAGGCTGAACCGGATGTGCTGAAGCAGAGTTCAAAGAGGCTGATAACACTGCTGGGCCAGCGCTATTACTCGTGCTACTGCTGCTAACTGAAGCACTAGTAGATAGCGTACTGGATAATCCTGAGCCTCCAGTTGATGTCTGCTCTGCATAGCTCTGCAAAGAGTAAATAATATTCTTATACTATACAATCAAATAATACTTTCTACTATCTCCACACTATTGTCATCATAGATTGTGGAGTTCCTATAATGTGGAACTACATCTACAGAAGATAAAATTAGACGTTTTTCATCCTTGACTCTAATTCTGGATAAGCCATCTACTGTTTTTCAAAGCATGCTGCTGCTCAAAAGAGGGAGAGAGAATGAGAGAATGAGAGACTGAGAGAATGAGAGAGAGAGAGAGAGAGAGAGAGAGAGAGAGAGAGAGAGAGAGAGAGAGAGAGAGAGAGAGAGAGAGAGAGAGAGAGAGGGGGGGAGAGGGAGAGAGAGGGGGAGAGGGGAGAGGGAGAGAGAGGGGGAGAGGAGGAGAGAGAGAGAGAGGGGGAGAGGAGGAGGAGGAGGAGGAGGAGGAGGAGGAGGAGGAGGAGGAGGAGGAGGAGGAGGAGGAGGAGAGGAGGAGAGAGAGAGAGAGAGAGAGAGAGAGAGAGAGAGAGAGAGAGAGAGAGAGAGAGAGAGAGAGAGAGAGAGAGAGAGAGAGAGAGAGAGAAAGAGAGAAAGAGAAAGAGAGAGAAAGAGAGATCTTATTAGGATATATAATTTATCCCTTTGTCTATAATTGTGCAAAATGGCATCACTGTTGCTTGTCATTTCAATTAACAAACATTAATGATAATTACCCCTCCACAAAAACTCTGCTTCCCTACTGCATATGACTAACCAACTTCATTCCACTCAAACATATAAATGGTACCAATAAACAAAAAGCTCTACATGTTATACCTGTGTAGTATCCTTTACTACAGAGGGTGCAGTTGGTAGCCCAGCAAGGGGCTTTGGAGCTGTGATAGTACCCAGCGATGAATGACTAGAGGCATTAACGTAGCTGTTCTGATACTGACTGCTGCTGTTCCCTGCAACTGATGCCTGAAAACAAGTAAATCAAAAGATTAAAAAAAGAACATGAAGGTAAGCGAGCGACTGTGGAGAAAGAGAGAGAGAGAGAGAGAGAGAGAGAGAGAGAGAGAGAGAGAGAGGGGGGGGGGGGTAGATTTGCTCTCATAATGCTTCTACACATAAACAAAGAATTTTATATGACTGAGTAGTGTCAAATGTTTCATCATTTTTATCATTATTATTATTATTATTATCATCCTCATCATCATAATAATAATAATACATTCTACACCATATTAGCTTTTCTATTCTTGGAAGTAGTACAAGACAACAAACGAACCTGAGCAGAGAAACTGGATCCATAGCCACCTGTTGGTTGTGAACTACTGGTATTGCTGTTGCTATTTGTTGCAACTGCTGCACTATTAGCATTGCTATAACCAGTGCTGCTGCTACCCCCATTGCCTCCCTGTTGACTGCTGTTCGTGTAGGAATTCTGCAGGGATTCAGAACACCATTCATAATACTTAACAAAGAAGTTCATAATTTCATCACCTTAAGGTATAAACAGAGGTTATAAAAATGTAAGTTACAGCTGAAATATAAAAGCATAAGAAATTAAAATACAGGAAAATGAAATATATATCAAACAAATCACCAAACTGAAAATACACATCTCCATCCAGTCCCCAAAATGACAAATCCTTTTAACCCATTCATGCCAGGTGATGTCATGCAAATATTTTGCTCCCGCTGGATGAAGTCTTATCATGTCATGATCTTTCCTCAATACATACGTTTTACAGTGTTACATGTTTATATAATCATAGGATTTCCATTTGTATGGACACATTTCTATTCACTTGTGAAAATGATGTAAACAAATACTAAAAGCTCCTATCACCATCCAGTTGAAGTGGGTGGGTGAAAAGAGGCGCATTGAAGCACAATGCGGAATCGAGCCAGGAGAGTTCTTGCACTTAGTCACTTGTTATCTAGTCGGTGGGAGCATTATGTAAATATAAGCTCCAGCATGAATGGGTCAAGATAGATATATAGCCACTAAATAATCATTGGGATTGCAAACAAAGAAGTGATGTACTATCATCAGAAAATGCACTACAGCAACATTTAAAAATAAATGCGATAAAAGATAAATCAATACCTATTATCTTAATTTAACCCATTGTGTACGGAGGGCCATGCGAGCTACCTGGCCTCCAGGACGGGCATTCTCTGACGCCGCCAGCAATGGCTAAAAATTAGAGGGATGGGGAAAATGTTTTCTCCACCCTCCTAACAGCGCAGACTTGCCTAATGAACATTTTCCCTTAAAGCCATTTCAAAACCAAGGTTTAGGCTGACTCTGGCTCTAGCTCTGAAGCTAGTAATGTTACGGTCATAATACTTCATGACTGTGATTAGTTTCTGATGTCACATCATGTATGCATTAATGTTTTTCTCTTAGGCCTTATTGGAGCTGTTGTAATGTCATGACAACCGTCTGCAATGGGTTCACTAATTTCCCAAAAAGTAGCCAACATTGAAAAAATGAATTTAATATAATATATATTCATATGAAATGAGTGAGTGTGTATATATTGCCGTTTGGGATAATGCATGCATTCATCATGTGTGAATGTGCTAGCATGCATGAGGAAATAACTGGACAAATATATCAGCATATGTAATATCTGTTACGTGTATGTGAATTATTCCACTTGAATAGTTCATATAATTAAAGAAACTGTAATTTAGGTCAGTGCTACAACAAAAATAATAGCAATCTAGATTAAATCACAACTACATATTGCTTCAGTCCAGTCATATCAAGAACAATAATCACCGGATCTGATTCCACATTTCAATCTGCTTCTTTTTCATAAACTTTATGTATTTCATATATATAACATGCAGATGCTTAAAAAAAATGTGGGGAATGATCCTTTCCCAGAAAAAAATACTGACATTCAGGACTAGGACAATACTTCTGAGATGAACTGGTATCTTAATAAGAACCAAAGAAAAGAACAGCACACAGTTTTAGATGCAAGGAAACATGAAGACACTATCTATATCCTTATGACAACTATGGAGCCCATTACTAACATATGTCAGGTACATGTATATAATACTGAAATTCCAAGCAGGTTCCAAATTAATAAAACAGGTGTGAGCATGGCAGCAGCAGGGAATGGAGAATGTTACCTGTGAGGGTGGCTGTGAGTAGGGGGCAGAGGGTGGGGAAGGGAAGGATGTGGAGGACTTGGAGTTGGTGTAGGACTGGTATGTTGGGCCAGCAGACCCAACCAGGCTCCCTAAACCACCCGTACTACCACCAGTCTCATTCTTGGTAAGGTCTGACAGGCCCTGAGGTGCTGCACTGTTGCTGACACTGCTACGTTGGTTCCCAGGCACGAAGGCCCCTCCAGAGGGCTTGCGCTCACTTGTTTGAGAGGAGGGGAATGGAATGGGCTCAGGTCCAAGCTGCAAGAGTGGGCACCACTAAGTTGTTAGGCAAAACGCTTAGGCTGCCCCGTGACTTGCTACTTACAATCACATGCTATGTTACTTAAAGCTATATAATCAACAGTTTAGGTTTAGGCAAGCCACGCAACAAATATAAGTTACAAGAAAAAAATTATCATCTGGACAAGATGTCATACCTGGCCAGCTGATAGAGGGATGTTTTGAGCAATATTTCTGGTAGATCTGAGCCTGGCTGAAGACAGCAGCTGAATGGTTCTCTGGTTAGTATATTAAATCCTAGCAGCAGGTTATTGACATACCTACAATCTTTTCAATTGTTCTTTAACCAATACTGGAGTCTAATAATCCCATGCAGCTAAAGGATGTCTACAAGGAAAATGCATGGTAGTGCTTATCTCTTGTAGACAGTGAAAATCTACAAAACAAACTGCACACTTCTTACCTTTTGTGTCTGTGCTAGAGATGATGAGAGAGGAGCAGATGCAAGATCCTTTGAGACAGGAGTGGAGGCAGAAGGGTCTAGGGCATTAACAGGTGTAGTATTAACAAGGCCAGTGCTGCTTGAGCTTGTCTTTACATCTGCAGTAAAATCAAAGGTCTCTGTGCCAAATTCTAAACCACTGAATTGTACATCCAATGCTGCCATGGCATCTTCTGGCATCTCCACTGCAGAGAGGGGTATCTGTGTGATGATGAAAACATCTTGATAAAATTCTTCCTTCTAGTTCATTTAATAACAATTCCCCAAAATCATTTAATATGGTGTACCGTTCTCCTGTCCCCCATATTTTCTACCTTCTTTACTATTATAATCCTATATTCTGTAAAACTACTTTCTCAAAAGCTCAATAAATGCTTGATTCTGATTCAATGTAAAAATTTGTCTAACATTAAACCTTTTCTTAACCGTACACAGAGATTTTCTACAATAAGTAATACCATAAAATGACATGTATTTCTTAAAATTCTTGATTTAACACTACACCGTTCTCAAAGACCTTTACAAAGAATTTAATTTGTAAATTCTGTTCACTTGTTATAACATATGTATAAAAAATATCACCTTTGAAGCTTGTGGTATCCGGGGTCTCTGTGTCTTTGGCCGAGAAGGCAAGCTGGCACTAACAGAAGACAGGCTAACAGCTTTGTTTATTACATTGCTGTTGTTGCTTATGCTGCTTGCTAGGCTGCTTGTAACCCCACTGTGCAGACCTATTAATAATAATGGTTAATGAGTATGTTTCCTGATGTTACAAACATTAAAACCTTTTACATGTTACAACACAGTAATATTAATTCAAAATTAACAGGAGGATGGAGAAAGGAGGAGGGAGTGGGACTGATGATAAGAGTAAAGAAAGAATTTTAAGTTACATTGATGATGATGGAAATACACCAAGTAACCTCTGCCTTTAAATGTCATTCCTTCTTCACCAAAGTAAAGGTTATCAAAAAAGAAAGAAAGAAAGAAAGAAAAAAAAAAATTGTACCAGAGCTTGAGAAGATGGCTGCCTGGAGCTGGGCTGTTGGCGTAGCATATGGTGCCGGTGTTGATGATGCAGGTGACGGAGAAGTGACTGACACGCCCACTGTCCCTACGAGACCTCCAGCCTTCAAAGATTCACCAACATTGGTGCTGAGGCCACCCAATATTCCATGCTGACCTCCAACACTCAATCCTGGTGCTGGGGGTACCAGGGAGGCCCCACCTCCCCTACTTCCTCCACCACCACCTCCACTATTAGTATTGCTATTCCCACCTAACTGTGCAGAGGAAACTAGACCAGTCAGGGTAGACTGTGGGGCTGCCTTTTGAAGCAAGGCAGCCAAGTCCATAGTCTGGGGTTGGGTGATGGAAGCCGTGGAGGCTGTGGATGAGGAATAAGTAGAGACACTGGCTGTTGAGTAGTTGGACACCTGTGGAGGTTGATAGGTTTGAGGTGGGTTTGGGGCATAGGCCTGGCTGGGTGCCAGAGAAACAGCTGGGCTCACTGACTGCCCAACAGTTGAGCCCACAGCTGAGCATGCAGTTGGGGCTACTGCTGGACTGCCAACTGCCATTGGATCAGCCATGTTCTCTGACATTGGGGGTGCCACAGATGCAGCACCAGTGCCACCAGACGGTCCAAACACTGTCGTCTGATCTAACGACCCCGTCCATTCACTGTCCCAATCATCTGTACCAGGCGTTGGTTCATCATCCCAATTGTCTGAAAAGTAGTGTACTATTCATTATATACAGCATTAAGTTTTATTCAGAGAACTGTAGACGGGCAATATTCAAGAATCTGAACAAATGAAGATATCCCAAATGGGAAACAAACTGAATGACAAGAGTAAGCAAAATGGCATACTACTTTCATCAATACCTTAAAATAATGATGATAATTATAATTACACTAATGGTACACTAATGACATAAGTGTTTAACAATAACACTGTATAATTGAAGACAGGTAGAACCCTCTAACTTATGAAATTTCATGGTTGTCTACATGCAATTTTGTGTTTGGGCTTTATTTTTTATTTTTATTTTTTTATTGCATGTAGAGATGCCATCCAACAACAATAGGTAAATTAATTAATAATACTAAATCCTGGATAATATTCATCACAAAATCTAGCATTGACCCATTAATGAGTGACATGCATCATGTCATGACCCAGGAGGTCTACCTGCCAGTAACACAATATTATTTAATGGCATTTTGTGTGGCTCGCACGCAGGATGATCAGGCATGTAGCAGCTGGCCACTGCCTCAGCGGCCAAATAGCCCTATGCATCAGGGCTGTACAATTCAAAATACAACAGCGTTCTGCCCAGGTGGAGTCAAAACAAGCCCATTGACATCCACAACCAAACAAATGATACACTACCTTTTGAGACAATACTCACCAATCTTAAGATTGTTTTGATGATTGGGCTTGTCATCTGTAAGAGGTCCCCAGGTATCTATGGAATCAGGGAACCCAGGAGCCTGTCTATTCTGGAATGTACGTGGGCCCATGGCATTCCCTCGACCACGTCCACCTCGTCCTCTTGCCAAGGGAGTTCCATTGGTCATCCTTCCTCGCCTTGACCCTTCACCACGACCAGGGCCATCCCAGCTTTCACTGCAGAAGTTAAATATAGCAGATGCAGAATAATATTTTCAACCCATTTCTTATGCTTGAATTAAAATCACATTTTATAATGATAGATAGTATCTAATAGAATCTTCAAAATTTCCTTTGTTTCACACACAAACAACAATTTCTGTCATCCTTTGGCAAACATCCACTCTCCCATTTCACAGCATACTCCGTTCTGGACAGTAATATGTATTCAATTAGATACCATCAAACAACATAAAAGGAGTTTCTGATGCAAGTAACCACATCACCTTCAGTCATATTTGTAAAACTTACCTGTCACGGCCACCGCGGCCGCTGCCTCCACCTCGCCCTCTAAACCTGGGTGGTCCACCTCCCCTTGGCCGGGACCCACTGCGCTCTCGGGAGTCGACCCGCCGGTTTTCCTTGTTACTTTCTGTCTCCGTTGGCTGTGGTACATAAAGTATGTCTAAACAAATTGGTGCTTACAACTCTCTCTCACTAGAGTTGAGAGTGAGGAATTAAATATTCTATACAATAGATAGAAAAATAAATAGAGAGAGAGAGAGAGAGAGAGAGAGAGAGAGAGAGAGAGAGAGAGAGAGGGAGAGGGAGAGAGGGAGAGAGAGAGAGAGAGAAGGGGGGGGGGGGGAGGAAAAAGAGAAAGAAAAGAAAAGAAAAGAAAAGAAAAGAAAAGAAAAGAAAAAAAAGGGAGAGAGAAAGAGGAAAGAAAAAGAGAGTGCAGGCATAAACTTCAGTAAATGCTAAAAATAACTATTTTTAAGGAAATTTGCTTCAGCTTACCCAAAAAATTAAATAATCAATTGCCAAAAATATAAATGATTTCATCTTTACACACATGCTATTAATATTTGTCCAAATAAAATAATTTTGATATACTCTTAAAATCTCCAGGAGGATCACAACCAAAACCTAATCAACTGATGTCTGAGTTATAGGAAATCCATAAAAACATTGCCATCATATTTCAATAAATCTTCTCACATAATTCTAGCAAGCATCCTGCTCACAATCTAATTTACCCATCTATCTAAATAAACTGGATAGATAATCTAACTTTAATAAGGAAAGTGCATTTAGTAACTATTAACTAAGTTATCTTTGGCAAAATAAAGTCTAAATACCTTGCTTGGTGTTGGCTTTTTCTTCTTCTTGGTTGACTCTTGCCACTTGCCTTGATCGTCCCCTTCTAACAGAGCGTCAATGGCAGCATTCACGTCATTATCACAGTCGTGGAGGGCCACCAAGGCATCATCTGCATTTACGCCTGTGAACTGCATCACCTGAAAGACAAAGTTTTGTTTTGTTTAAAGAAATGGAAAAAAAAGAGGTTTAATAGCAGCAACATATATCTTTATAATTCCATTCTCGAATATTAAAATGTTCCAATAACAATATTAACCTCTTGACTTTTTATTCCATTCACAGAAACGTCTCATTACTATAAACTGCATATAAGTGAACATCAAAGAATACAAAGTAAATCACTCTTTCACACAGAGAAAACACTAGGCCTAATACACTGTACAAACCTGATTCATTTTCTCCTGGAGCTTTTTTTCTGGTTCTGTTCGCATACTGTCAATCATCTGGGCAATTCGAAGCTGTTCCGCTGTGGGTGCAATCTTGTGTGGCACAGCTTCTCCACCCTTGTCTTTATCTATAGCCTGGCTGTCCAGTTTCTGTTCCTGAACTGGCTGTGACTGTTGCTGTTGTGTTGCAGCAGTGGTGTTACGGTCACCACCACCCGCCTTCGGACCTTTGTTGCCCCGGCTGCCTCTGCCCCCGGAGCTCATCTTAAGAAGCTAATTTATGTACACTTTGTATATACAAGTGCTGGAAAGAGAGAAAAAAAAAGGGATCTCTGTTAATATCTCTATAAACCATTCTGAGACAATGGATCTCTGTCAGCACCAAATCAATCCAGAGTCAAAATACTGAAGGGTACCATAAATGTTTGACAGAACAGGAATTTCCGAAGAAACCCAATTTCAATGAGTTGCAATTAATTATTTAATTGGATCCTAAATCTGGTTCACCCCCATAATTCAATTAAATGGAGCCTGGGCACCTAAAATTTTAATCATATTCTGTCACTAACTTTTAACAAAATCCATATGACAAACCAATAGATTATTTAACCTCTAAAGTCTTCAATTGTAAGAATGTCACGCTAAATCTTTTAGGTACAGTCCAATTCATCATAATTATGAAT
>BOPN01002297.1:117562-127562 GCA_017312705.2 Penaeus japonicus | reverse complement strand
TAATACAAACCCTAGAGAGTAAACTAAGTCCCATAAACATGCCCAGAAAAGCGAGGAAGCGAGACTCTGGAGGGAAACACGACCATGAAGCGAGTGTGGCTTTGGTAGTAAACAATGGAGACGCTGCCACTAAATGCGTCCATGTTCCCTTCTACAGCGATTTTGGCATTCCCGATCCAAATACTGACCAAAGAAGAGGGAAATAACACACGGCACACGAGTGAAGCACTCCTACCACTTCCGAATCCCGATTTGCCGCCACTTCCACCCGGTAAGGACTGTTCAATAACACATGCGAGCTGGACGCCATTTGCCACATCCTAGGCCTACATCACACCGGTTTTAAAGTCTTTTTCTACGTAAACTAGGGCGTTTACACCCGATTCTCTGATATATTACACTTCTTGAATCATTTGCGGTGCCCATTAACACATCCGCTGATTCACATACCCAGTAGATGTTTTTAAAAATCACATTAAATTTACGGGATTCATATTTACCTAAGAAAATGCGCTCACAAAAGCTCTAGGGTCACGTGACCAGGGATTGCGGAGCGCATGCGCATTACGCCTGTGACGTCACACTAACGTTTTCTTTGATAATTTGCTGAGACACTTCTTTGCATCTCACCTTTGAGATATATTGTTCCCTACACTGAACAGGAGCATTATTTCTATTTCAAAATTACAATGTATAATTTTGCAGCATATGCGAAAGTTTCTATGCTTGTAATCCCTTTATTCATGAATGAATGCATTCTCTTCCGACCACGTTGTGGATAAACTATTAGAATTTCTACATCATTTTTCGGGGAATCTGGTAACTCATATCTTGGAAGAGTAAATGTGTACCCTAAAGCAGTTCCGTTAATATTGTATTTCCCTGTGTTTCATAGTATATTTTCGGAAATATTGCTACACCAAGAATCGCTTGGGAGAACGCGTAGTGGCTGTATAACAGGGATGCCATTGTTGAAGTATTCTCACAGCGATTTTTTTTTTCTGTTATTGTTATTAATTGTTTCAACAACGCTGTAGACAATTTGGCCATTCACCTGTAAATCGACATTTTGAAAATTATTGACACAATATTTACATGCGTATATTTATTGTAACAACAACTTCACGTGTTAAGGTAACCTATTCATTGTGTAGCATGCAGTGACATCTTCCTCACCACTTACCATGTGGCGCGCCTCGCCCTGTCACCTCATGCCGCCGCTCACGGCCAGACGGAGCATGGGTGGTCAGAGAGATAAGGGACTGATGCAAGATAGCGCGCCCACATTGGGAGTTATTGCCCTTTGAAGAGATTGTAGGAGTGTTCAGCTCCTGTACATTTCTGTATATTTGATATTGATATTCTGAGTGATAGAGGAGTTATGAGATTCACTTCCCAGTCACATTACTTATAAATCACAAGAATATTGTGAAAATTATACGATACTGTGTCACTGCATGTTTGAGGCTATGGTATTATTTTTTACATTGCTAACGTTATGGGTAAGATGACCAAGAAGTATTTTAAGGGCAAGTTATTTCAATAACGGACCAGTTAGCACAGATTTTCTTAAAATTCGAAGTATGTATCATTTCGGGGGGGGGGGTCCCCCCCAAAACGTGAATATCTCTAATTGTGTTTGCAGTAGATGTGTTGCAATTCCTGAAGCAATGGAAAGACAAACACGCCTTTTTACATGTGCAATATTTTTAATTTAGGAGGGATTTGTAATAATCTGGTTGAAGATTAGAAGGCGAGGGCGTGGTGATAAAGAGATTGTGTTTCACCTTTGGATTTCCCACGTTTGTACCTTTTCACCATTTACGTTATTTCGAGATATGACAGGCAATGGTGGCCAGGCAGAAGGAAGATAATTCAGGATGATATAATTCATATAAATGGGTGAAAAGACAAGGGACACGTGACGCTTAACATTGGCACTGTTCAGGAAAGGCGAACAAAATGAAAACGGAAGACCTACTAAGTAAAGATTGAGTGAAAATGAGTCAAAATACCGTTCTTGATAAGGAGCTTTTGATGTAGAGATTAATAATAAAATTAAGGTTTATACATAACTATATCTACATATCACTTTATGTTGAGGGTGAACATAGTAGATTATTGGATGTTAGACTTGGTTGCAGCGTAATAAATGAAAGTAAAATGATTTTATGTTAAAACATTTTATGAAGTATCAGTCAGATTACAATACTTTGCATGTTTCTCAACACTCTATTAAGATCGTCCACAATCAGGTATGAGTTAGAGAACATGAATTTAGCATCACCCTCACACCTAAAATCTCTTCATTTTTTTTTTATGATGGAATCTCTTCAATAACTCGAAGTGGAGAGGTTGTGCGTTCGAGACCCCCCCCCCCCCCCCGCGAGTTTTTTGCTCAGAAACATGGAGTCACATGTGTACGGTTAGCACCATGAGCAAAAGTCTCGTGATATTCTTTTCAACAGTTTCTTGGAAAAGCAGAGTTATCATGTTTGCGATAAAATTAAATCTGGAAAAGTCTGACTGTCTGCAACTACTTGTGGCTGAGTGTAACATGTATTGTTCTAACATAGATCAGGACACGAGTTTACTTCATAAAATTAATTTGGGGTGTAATATTGCCATCTTTAAGTCAAACACACACATGCAAACTATATATATATATATATATATATATATATATATATATATATATATATATATATATATATATATATATTTATATATAAATATATATATAAATATATATATATTTATATATATATATATATATATATATATATATATATGTATATATATATATATATATATATATATATATATATATATATAGTTTGCATGTGTGCGTTTTGACTTAAAGATGGCGATAATACACCCCAATTTTTATGAAGTAGGCTCTGTCTACAGAACAAGCATATTACATACAAATTTCAGATTTAACTATCGCAAATATGACTATCTAAACTCCAAAGTGTTAATATAAGTGTGTGTGTGTGTGTGTGTGTGTGTAAATGTATATGTATATATATATTTATATATAAATACATATATACATAAATATGTGAATATATATATGTACATATAAATATATATATATATATATATATATATATATATATATATATATATATATATATATATATATATACATATACACACACACACACACACACACACACACACACACACACACACACACATATATATATATATATATATATATATATATATATATATATATATATATATATATATATATATATATATATATATTGATATATATGTATTAATACATGCACACACACACACACACATATATATGTATATATATAGATAGATTGATACTATAGCATATATTATTTATATATTATATATACATAAACACACATGCATATGTATTCGCACGCACGCATGCACACACACACACACAAACACACACACACACACACATTCTCTCTCTCCCTGTCTCTCACACATACACACACTCACACCACCCACCCACCCAAATTAATAATGGATTTTAAATCTTAACATTTATGTGTCTTCATTGTAGGGAAAAACGTGTCCGTTTGTAAATAAGTTCCTTACATTAAAGTTCCCTGATTTTAAATACGATGTTGATCACTTTAACTGCCTGAAAGAGCCTTTTCCTCGGATGCTACATCCCAATTAATGCAATCTGTGACCCATTCAACATTAGTGTGCAATTATTATGCAATTATTATATTATGGATTATGACCTTGCTTTTATCCATAGGATTTTTTCTCATTGGTGGATAGGAGCTGTGGACAATCCAAAATTAATTTAGAATTTATCTGAGGAAAGTCTGCATCTAAACGACTAGAATCCAGTTAGTGTATCCTAGATCCCCAGAAGTTCTCAGCTGTTTCCGTGGCCGACACCTGAACAGCGTATCCACTCATTTATGTTGAAACTTTCCATTTTCAGAATTCATCAAGACGAGCCAGAGGCACATATATTCGACTGGCATGTTGATATCAGCGGAAGTGCAACAAGGAGACTCCGATATCCATTGATGTGTCATCATTAGGAACGCTGTGGGTTTGGGAGTTCAAGATTATGAAATGAATTACGCCACAAAGAAAAAAAAACTGCCACCGGTTAAGTACTAAAGATAGTCATAAGATTCCTCTGAATTTAATTTATTATCATTGATAGCCTTATCTGATTTATCAAATGGTTCAACTTTCTTATATAGTGAAATTGAACAAAAACACAGTGATAAAAAATGTATGGCGTTTGTTGATAATCAAACCCTGATTTTATTATTATCATAAACCTTGCTTTGAGGTGAATGATTATTTGCTTACATTCAGAGAGGTTAACATCTGTCTGTATTTTGTCACGGTATGGTCGATCACCGGTATTTAAATGGCCGTCATATAATTAAGTAAAGCGGACACCGACAAGATATCTAATCTTTTAAACAAGTAAATTTTTCACATGTAGGGTGTTATTCTTCAATGATACTGACGATTTTGTTAATATTTCTTAGCAATATCAGGAAATATTCAAGGGGGTGGGGGTGGGGGTGAATAGTGATATGAATTTCTAAAAAGTAGCCTCTGACAAGCTGTGAAAATCAATAATATATTATCGTTAGTAAATCTGCATTACTGGTAGCTCTTCCAATTGCTGCATTTGTTTCAATCATCATCATCATTACAGTATCTGAAGCTCATTGTTTTGTATTACAGTATTACTATCATCATTAAAGCAGTATCATTGTTATAACTATTATGGTATTGTTACTACATCATCATTATTATTGTCATATTCATCATCACTATTATCATTATAATGACAACTACCGTTCTCATTACTGTTATCATCGCCAAAATCAAATAACTTGAAATAAATTGTGTAGCATAATTAAGCGTGGAGGAAATGTAAATATTCTCATTAATTCTACTTGAATATTTTGATGAAATACCTAATTAAGCGATTAGATACAGATAAGGAACTTGAATTAGCATTCTTTCTGTACAGAAAAAGATCTGATCCTGAAATGACTTTCACCGTAAGGAAATTTTCGTTGATAATTCTTTTCAAAAACTTTTTTTGAAGAGCATAATATCTGTCCCTCAATATGACTTACATGGGCATATTTTTATGATCATCAGAGAGAGCATAAATGAAGCATGAGATCAGTGCATGTGACGACTACGACTGCATCTGTCAAGTCGTTTCACTTGACCGCAGGGAAATGGAAGGGAAATATCGACCAGTAAACTAGTAAACTGTTCTGTATGGCGACACCGGCGTCAGTCCTCCTATATTCCTTTCAGATATTTGCCGTGGTTACGCCATCAACAAAACGCCCACCTTCTCTACAGCCACACCCTTCCAAAAGGAATCTAACTCCATTGGTAAAGTAATGGTCCCCCTTCCTCATTCGGACGCGCAAATGTCACACTCCAGACGATATTTGGCAGCGTCGCACCGCTTCCGGTCCTTACCAGTAATGAGGCTAGGAGGCCACACCGCACACAGACTCCCCTGCTTGATATGGAACATCCGGATCGACTGTGAGAACCCCTCCGTCCGGCAGGTACAAGCAGGACAGCCGCTGAATAGACATGCTTACACCTTTTGTTTTGCAAACGATTGGCTCTGAGTTTAGGTCAGTGCTCATTTGCATGCTCCAATTGTTGCTAATGCACACAATAGAGATATTTATTAACAGTTTTTCATCCGAATACTCCATTTCAAACTTTACCTCTGTTGCTGATATACAGTCTTATTTGAGTACCTATCCTACTGAATAATATCTTATTATTCCAGGTAGAGACGTTACACTCACGTACAAATGCATACAGACCTGTAGATACCCGAGTGTATGTGTGTAGTTGTGTGTTCTTAATTTTTTGTTTGTCAAAATACATTGGAGCAAAAATGTAAACGTGGTGTATCGAGACAACTTGTTTCGGATCATGTAATATATGCGTTTCCCAATATCTTAGTAACTTGATTATTAATGTTCCAAAATACCTGACTCTTCACTTGAAAAGAATTTGAAAACAGGAAATTATTAACTCCGCTTCTCAAGCAATAACAAACGAAAACAACAAGCAAAAAAAGAAAGAAAAAATCATAATAGAACCAGTCAGAGAATAGGAATGCATGACAATAACAATAATAATGATGAATATTAACGTTTTTGTTTAACCAGTCAAGGCTCATATACAATGATGAAAATACAATTGAAATGCTAAAAAATGATTTCACATAGATACCATGTTCGCATGTAATTACAAACAATTGACAACTTAATGTATATCACAATGATGGCGATTGCAGTAAGAATAAGACTCGCAAGTACTGATTGTACTATTTTTATTTCATTTTATCTATATGTACCATGTTGCAGATGCAAGGATGGCAACCAGCGATGCAGCGAATTCTACACAGAGTTGTAGGCTGATAGCTACTTCCATATCTTTCGCTTTGTTTCCACCTTTTGACATGGTCGTTTGAATATCAAGAATTATTCCACGCGGAAGTGGATATAGACAAACTATCTACCGTTGGTTGTCAGATGTTACCATTTTCATTCACTAGCAGACAAAATTCTACACCACTGATAGGGAACTGACGTAGGTTATTGGTTCGTGTCCCCCGTTATGGTCAGGCGTAGGGCGAAGTGTATGTCAAATTCGGAAATGTGTTGGTCAAGTGAATGTAATCAGCACAACATTTGGATTTGATCCCAACGATAGCGGAGAATAAGGGTGATGCTAAGGAAATCGGTTGAGTGTATTACCTTCAGTCACCTATGTTCGTAAAGTTGAAGGGAGGGCCGGTGTTAAAGTTTTCCGATGACTGATGGTCAGCCTCAACCGGTGTTGGCACAGACAGGCTGGTGAATCATAGTTACTGGTGTTGAAGGTATTAGGTGATTGTCGAGTCGTCTAGAATGGGGATATACAGCTGGACCATTTCAGGGTCGGCCTTAAGTTAATTGAACCAGTTGCCCCCATTTGGGCCCCGCGCTTCAAGAGACCCACGCAAGTGTGTAAACTATTAATTCGCGTATATTTGTAAGCGCATATTTTGATTATTTTCCATTCTACCATAGATATATAAAGTCTATCATAGATTTTCTTTTTTACATTCCTATTATTCTACAGACCTTGCTGCAAGTTGACTGGGAACCTTGGCCCATCAGAATTGTTCCTGCACCTCTTTAGACCGGCCCCGGTCCATTTACTCTAAGAACTCTGGGGGTTTCCACAAGCAAGCGACAGACCGGTGGAAATCTTGCTCTGCAGGCGGACGGCTTGTTGTGCGTCAGGAAATCAGATACTCCCAGAATCTAATGGATATTGCTTTGATATGAAAGTGGTGTGATGAACTTAGTCTATTGTCTTTCTGATATCAATTTTATAGTTTCCAGATCCGGGTAAATGAATTTCAGGGCGTCAGGGAGACGTATAGTAGTAGACACTCACATAGCCTGGAAACGAGGGTGATGGAGCTCAACAACTTTAAGAGGTTTGGGTTTCTTTTTTACGGCGATGACTTGTGTTGTCTTCCACTGGGATGACCTTGCTGTACTAGGGCGCTGATTATTGGACACAATAATGGTATATGCATGTCCAATTGGATCACTGAATGTTATTGAAATCAAATCTCTCGATGTAAGAGGTTACTCTTATTTCTCTTATTTTTATTTGAACAGGTGACCCATATCTATTTTGTTTCAAGGAGTAATAGGTGTAGATACACCCATGGTACAAATGTAGATTCACGTGGGAGGTGTTAGTTAAATAAATGTGGGGCAGCATAAAGGAGAATGGGAGTTTAAGGGGCCATTACTGAGAAAAATAGAGAGCCACTGGTCAGATGGATCCACACGAGCTACATAGAATAATGACGTATATATTAAAGATAAGCTCATGTTTCAACTCTGCGGTATTGGTACAGCTGATTGCAATGACGCCATGATGTAAATATTGGCAAATGTCAGCAACCACAATGACACAAAACTTTATAAATGCATAAATATATACTGTATATAAAAATGAAAGAGTAAACTAATAACTATTAAACAAGAGAAGCGTGCTATATATATATATATATATATATATATATATATATATATATATATATATATATATATATATATATAAAACACATGCATACATACATACATATACATATATACTTAAGTTCCCACGCTCTTTTGTAAGGAGACAAACGGCTGTTCTATTTCAACATAGCCGCGGTCACAGAATGTTGTCATGGAGACACCGAAAAACTCTATTGAAATCAGCACATAACACAGGTTTGGCAGCTGAACACCTGATGGCTGATGGCTACGCAAATAGTCCTCCTTGGATTTGGTATTTTTCTCATATGTTGCTCTTCAGTCAAGGTACTCTGAAGTAATAGTATCAAACGTTTACCATTATCATTGGTTGGCGTTACGTTAATTTCACTGTATGTTTAATCAGAATGCATTAGTTTATTATATGAAGGATTCGGTTTATTGTGATACGCTTTAAATCAGCGGACCTGTTATGGCCGGCACCACTAAGGATGAACATTATAAACTAGACGCGCTTCGGCACATTTTCTTCTTAATAAGATTATCCAGGAAGCAACAGGACGTCATATATATATATATATATATATATATATATATATACTCATATATATATATATATATATATATATATATATATATATATATATATATATATATACATACATATATATATTATGATATATATATATATAATATATATATATATTATATATTATATATATACATATATATATATATATATATATATTATATATATACATACGTATATATATATATATTATATATATACATACATATATATATATATAAATATATATATATATATATATATATATATATATATATATATATGTGTGTGTGTGTGTGTGTGTGTGTGTGTGTGTGTGTGTGTGTGTGTGTGTGTGTGTGTGTGTGTGTGTGTGTGTGTGTGTGTGCGTATTCTTGCTTGTGCTTCTTGTAAAATTAATCTACTCTTGTCTGTGTTTCTTGTAAAATTAATATATGTTACACAATTAACGCGTTTTCCGGATTTTCAAAATTACCTAACTGAGAATTTCTCACAAACACGAAATTACAAAACAGAGCTCTGTCGCCTCCTAAGTTTATCTCTTGGGTTCATAAATTGAATTAGAAAGTTATTTCATAAAAAATCGTGGCCATTGTAAAACATCCTATATTTCACTTTTTTTTCGAAAAAAAAACATCGCTTTCGTATAGAGAAGCCTAAGTATCAAATGAGAGAAATCTAACTTTGAAATTTCAATCTGCCAAGAAGAAAAGGATAAAAGTTAGAAATCGCTACTTCCAAAGTGTCGAAAAAACAGACGGTGGTCACAAACGATGGACAGCACAGTAATTTTGATGCATAATAATGTATACCTATCAACGTTCCATGCATCAAACTACAATAAATATGATAGCCAAAGATAATTGAAACATAAAAAACACCTTCTAAAGGTCCCTTGTGCCATCCACTAACTTTTCAAACACAAGTATATTTGGTTTGATCTTTTATTTTGTCTGTTACTATTTCATCCGTATCTGTTTTGCTGTACCATAGATCACATGGGTGCGACATGGCAATTCTCATATCTTTTTTACTTTACCTTTCGTGGAAAAAAGCAAACTGCAAACTGCTCTCCTGCCATCCATCAGCTGGGTACAAACTACCATAACTAGTGACGATATTTTGGAGTTTCCTGTCTTTCGTCTATAGTTTTTATCACAGGATACCTATTCTAGTGCAAATATTTCGTATTCATTAATGCGTTGTTATCTTATTTCCTAAATTTTAACCAAATCTTACTATGCCATGTAAATAATGATTGATACTAAAAAATGAATCTAACGTTTAGCAAAGTTAACAATTCAAAACTGGATAACATCTGTCATCATATATACATATATCCATATCTATAAATACG
>BOPN01002297.1:98234-102462 GCA_017312705.2 Penaeus japonicus | reverse complement strand
ATATATATGTATATGTATGTATATATATGTATTTATATATGAATGTATGTATATGAAAGTATATATTTTTCATATATTTACATTGCATACATATATTCATTGTTTTAAGATGGTAGTCCTCAAATATATAATATAAAAATATTGTTGTTCAGAAACATTGAAACCAGTCAGCCAGTCTCATAAAATATTATGTATTTCTTATACATTTGTGTGTCCACAGATTAAAAGGATGTTGAACAGTGAAGGCGAAGTCCTTTATTACCTAAATGATAAAGGAGAGACCATTGGAATGGCAAAAGTGAAGAGCATGTGGTATATCATGCTGAGAGCTTTGAGGGAGAAGGCCATCTTCTGTTTTCTGGGGGCTAAGCGAAGGAACAACTGGTCCATGGAGAGCATGATCAGATTAACCACGAAGCGCTTTGGAGAAATTCAAGAGTGGTTGAACTTTTCTGATGATTACCATGATAAGTGGAAGGTAATGGACAGTTATAAAACACATACCTACATGGTTATTTCTGTTTCAGTGTTTCCACTTTGTTCTTTCTTTTCCAAATATTTTACATTGTTTGTTTTTCTGTTGAGTAATTCCTTCCCTCTCCCCTCTCCTCTCAACTCTTTCTTTTTTATTTTGATTTTTTTCTTCTTTTCCTATGTATATATATAATATATATATATATATATATATATATATATATATATATATTTATATATTTATATATTTATATATATATATATATATATATATTTTTTTTTTTTTTTTTTTTTAATCGAGGTGAAGGGTTAGTGAGAAGGGGATTTGTACGTTTCTCTCTCTCTCTTTTTCTGTGTGTGTGTGTGTGCGCGCGTGTGCGTGTGCGTGTGCGTGTGCGTGTGCGTGTGCGTGTGCGTGTGTGTGTGCGTGTGCGTGTACACAACATTTAAGTAGTCATTCATCTCAAAATACTTGAACTGAAACAAATATTTATTGATTTTATTTAGCTATAGAGTAAATATTTGTGTCCTAGTAACGAGTATTACACAAAATACAGAAATATTTACCCGAGAATATGAATAGTGGTGAACTAAAATTAGTGAGAAAGGGACAGAAATCATGTGTACATGGAATTTTCACTAGATTTTCATGTATAGTTTTACAAGTACCTTTTTTTCCTTACTGAAACCACAAGAGTCTGTATCTATTAACCCATTGCGGACGGGGATAGATTTGCTTGCCCAGTCTCCAGGATAGGTTTTATTTAAGAGTGAGGCAGCTTGAAGCAGCATAATTTGAATCTTTCCACTCTCTTTCAGTCACTCATTATAAAACTAGAGCTGTGTTTTATTTTTTGTGTGTTTTATTGAGTTTAGAGACTTAAATGTGCTATATAACAGGCTCTATCAATGCTGCTGTTGACTAGTATTGTAGTATATGATCCATATTAGCCCATTATTTTCTTTATACTCAGTGTGATAGAAGTATTGCTGTTTTATGGGAGGACAAAAAGCAACTTCATTTTTTTGTGTTTTTGTGCTGTCATGAATGAATAAGAAATATATAACCACCTACAATGAAGGTAACATGAAGAGGTAGGGAAAAGGAAGGAAATCTGTGATTGTGACTGTGAGTGCCACAGTGAAAGACATCAATATTGGCACAGGAGCACATTTTAGACAGTGGGTATGGATTGAGTCACCTTCCTCTTTTCGTTCTGCCCTGCACATTCTTCATCGGCGGTACTTTAGAGCAAGAGGTTGTCAACTTGCTGTGTGCCATCGCTCTATAAAGATAGTGCTTGCTAGAGACTGTGGATGGGTGCCATTCAAGGCTCTCTCTCCTGCTGGTACTAGGAAAAAGTGGTGCCATCTAGGTTTTAATATTATGGTAATTACAGTAATTATGGGAGCCCTAGCCCATGCAGCCCAGACGGACGGGCATGTTGTTATACACACAGACTCTAGGGCCGCCATTGACAGCCTGCAACAAAGCACGCCCCTTGATAACGTTTACCTGGTAACCTCGATTCTCACCATTGCTCAGAGAATCCTGGATCAGGGAAGACGCATCATCATCAACTGGATCCCAAGCCATGTTGGTATTGAAGGGAATGACGTAGCTGACAGGTTAGCGGAGGAAGGCAGGAAGAAACCCTTGAGTGATCTTGTGGTGCATCCTAGCCGGGAACTGCTAAGGCGTAAAACGATGGTTGCAGGGCAGGTCGGTGCCCTGCAGCGACATAGAGAGGAAGCGAGAACCTCCCTCTCGGCCAGCTGGTACTCAGACGCCACAGGCTATGAGTCGCTGATAATCTCTCCTAGAACATCAAGGTGTGCTGAAGTCAGTCTGCACAGACTGAGAATAGGCTACCCTTGTGCGTGGCAAATCATTCCCACTATTGGGCAAGATGAGCGACGCTGTGAGCATTGTGGCGCGCCGGACGCCAAATTAGAGCACTACCTGATGGAATGCGAGCACACTCGCTTCCTCAGGCAGGGCCCAGAGACGACAGCCGCCGGGCTGGTTAGACGGCTATGCCTGTCACTAGATGTTAATTTATGATTCATTTCCTATTAAATATTTGTATGTGATATGTATCTATTGTTGATCCTCATTAGCTATGAAGGAGAAAATAATAGAGACCGGGCTACCCCATCCACACAACCCGGGCGAAGCGACGTCTTCGCAAAATCTCTCTGAACTGAGCTGAATTGAATTCAGCGATGATGATCAGATAAGATTAGATAAGATGAGTCAGCACTCATAGCTGGCAGAGGCCGGGCCGCCTTGAGCATATAGCCCGGGCGAAGCGACGTCTTCGCATATCTGTCTGAACTGAACTGACTGATGACTAATTGCCATCATCACTTACTCCTTTCTCATAGCACAATAAAATAGCACAGTGATCCAAAATCCCCGAACGTCATGTACGTCATGACGCCCTTTGTTAGGCCAAAGCTCCTACGTCATGTAAGTCATGACACCCGTCCGCAATGGGTTAACCCGTTGCCGACGGGGGATAGATTTGCTTACACAGGCTCCAGGATGAGTTTTATTTCTGATCGAGGCAGCTTCTGCAACATAATTTGCTTTTTCCCACTCCCTTTTAGTCACTCATTGTAGAGGTAGAGATATTTTTGGGTTTTGTTTTTTTGTTTTACTGTTTTTAGAAATTTATATATGTCATATCACAGGCTCCATCAATTCTGCAGTTGACTAAAATTGTAGTTCAGGGTCCATATCAACTCATTTTTTTTCTTTATACTCAATGTGATAGAAGTATTACTGTTTTAGGGGGGGGACAAAAAACAACTTTATTTTTTTGTATTTCTGTGCTGTCACGAACAAACACGAAACTTATAACCATCCAAAATGAAGAGGTAGGGAAGAAGAAGGAAACTTGTGCTTTTGACAGTGAGTGCCACAAGAAAAGGCATCCCTACTGGCACAGGGGCACATTGTAGGCATTGGGCATGGTGTAAGTCACCTTCCTCCTCTCGTTCTGCCTGCACATCTTTCATCTGCAGTACTTTAGAGCAAGAGGTCGGCAACTTGCGATGTGCAATCCCTCTATAGAGATAGTGCTTGCTAGAGACCGTAGAAGGGTGCCATTCAAGGCTCTTTCTCCTGCTGGTGCTAGAAGAAAGTGGTGCCATCTAGGTTTTGGAAGTGAGTTGAAACCCATTTTGCTTATTCCCACTGGCACTGTTCTGTCTTTGCATGGCTGCAATGCCAGGGCTCTCAAACGCATAGGCCTAAATCAATTATGCGATTGAAGGCGCATGCTGGCACCCAGCGCTATGCATATTACATAATCGCCGTCTGTGGACGGCGCCCGGCGATATCGGGTTAATGCCATGTTTAAAGGAGTAATCAATATAGAAGTACAACAGTTAGAGCCCCTTTCTTATACAAATTCACCCCCTTACCCCTGTTGGACCATTCCATATCTGCTACTGTATGGGATTTTTCCATTTTTTTATTACAGAGTTTTGAGGGAACATATGAAATTCTAAAATTTCCCAGCCTTTATGGGTTATATTTTACCAATTCCTGTTTAGCTGGATATTTTCCCAAAATCATCATAAAAGTTTCCTACATGAATTCACACTATTGATATGATTATTGGGTTTGGATGTCCTAACTAATTAAGTGTAATTGTTTTAGTTAACATATAATTTTAGGCCAAAAAAATATTAGGGCATTTAAAGGGTTCTTATGAAAAGAGACTGTCAAAGGAGGATGAAGATA
>BOPN01002297.1:88234-93234 GCA_017312705.2 Penaeus japonicus | reverse complement strand
CCTTGGTCCCAATGGTTCAATTAATAGGACCAGTTCACCAATCGCCACATTTCTAGACGGTTTAATGATATCTCTGCGCATCCTGAGTGAGTGTAAGTACTTCCCACTCCATCATCTCCAAAATCGGTCAGCTAGGGATTGTGCGTGAATCCACCTTCAACGGAAAGCCTCATCACTTGGCATGCCTCCCAGGGTTTAAAAACAATCCCCCAGAATGGAAATGTAAAGATATGGCTTGGTGTTAATGCTTCAAGATCGTTAACTCCCCTGACACAACAGTGAGTGGTCTGTTGTTTAGGGTAGCTTCCACTTCACAGAACATAGTTTGTAGTCTGTCATCGACCCTCGGTAGACCAATAATCGACGAAAGCAACCTCCGTACTGATCGTATCTGCCTCTCCTATACTCCACCCATGTGTGATGCCATTGGTGGGTAGAAGATCCACTCAACACCCTTTTTCTTGAGTGCCTTGTCAACCTTCACATTTTCATTCCAATCCTGTAGAGCAATCTGTAGATCCCGTTGAGCTTGGATGAAAGTGGTACCCTTGCCTGAAAACATTTTCTCTGGTGTACCCCTCCTCACCGTGAATCTAACGAATGCGGTAAGTAATGCATCTGCATCCAATTGACAGAGGGAAAGGTCCAAAACAGTCTACTACAGTATGAATGAATGGTGGTCCTCCTGGTATGACTCTCAATTGGTAAATCTCCCTGACATTGAGTGGCAGGATTGCTGATTACTCTGCGGCAAATAAACATTCCTAAGTGGGCAGCTAAAAACATATGGGCATCCTTTTCAATTAACCCCGTTACATGGTGGTCCTTGGGCAGGATTACTGGTCCACACCATTCTCTTGATTCACCAAGATGAATTCCCCTGCCCCCATCCTCATTAACGATTGCTTTTCAAGCTCAGGTTCAAGCCGGTAGATTGTCACCCTTTTCCAAATTCCTTCTTCTGTGTAGTGAACATTGTTCCTCCCTGAAGCTGCTATCTTGTATGTATGCTTGTAAGGAGTCTCTTGTATCATGAATCTCTGTAACTGAAAGGCGTTGAAGGTGAGGATAACGTCCTTCCTTGCTCCACTTCACAAATCTGCGGAACCATGCTACTGCACACTGTAATTCATACCATGAGGAGTAATGTTCAAATAGTTTTTTTTTAATCTTCCACAGTTGTTGCTAGGAAAGGGTCTTGCTTATATACCTCGTGATCACGAACGGAGGCTTCAGATATCACCGACTTGAGTGGCCAGTCCTTCTCATACCTTAGGGATGCAGGACCAAATTCCATCGTTCACCCTTTATTAACTCATGTTTTGAAAGACTTTTCAGCACCATCAGCTGGTTATTATTTCCTGATCATACGCTGGCGCCACTGGTTTGAAGAGGAGGCCCTATGGATTGTCTCAAGTCAGTTTATTATACAATGTATGAAAGCGTTGCCTGGTACTTGGATATGTGTAGAACAATCATGCTGTCAGACCAAAACACAGAATCTTCCAGAATGAGTGTCATCCCCTGATTTATCTTCGTGTCAACTCGTGCAGCCAGCGTGGTAGCACACAGTTCGAAGGCGTGAATGGGAAACATGATAACTTGATGGGTGCATTTCTTACAGGCACCAGAGCCTATGAACATATCCATTATAGTGTCCTAGCCTAACGTATGTTTTAACGGCATAGGCCGTTTGTGAGGCATCACAGTAATGATGTAGCAGGGCATGTCCTAACATGCTGCTGGCCTGGGCTGCTGCTATGTGACGTGGTATTTTAAAGCCATCCAGTCTAGCAAGGTCATTCATCCATCTTTGCTCTGATGGTGATACGGGCTAGTAAGCCTAAGGGTTCAAAGATGGAACTCATGATGCTCAAGTATGCCCTTGCACGTGGTTGGCTTCATGGGTGTTGACACTCTGACCTTTAGCACGTCATCATTGAGATCCCACGACTTCTAGAGCCCTGTCTATTGGCAAGTTATCAACCGTCAGGTTTATGTCCATTATTCGGGGCTTCTTTCAATTGTGGGAATAACTCTCATGACTTTCATATTTAAGTTCACTCCATTGAAACTATTTGCACAATCAAAACTATTCTAAGTTTGTCTGGCTTGTTTGGGTTGAAGACTGGTTTTGTTTTGTTTAGTGGTCCAACGATTTTGTGTACTCGCTCAGCAACTAAGTTTGTCTGGCTTGCTTGGGTTGAAGACTGGTTTTGTTTTGTTTAGTGGTCCAACGAATTTGTGTACTCGCTCAGCAAACTTTTTTTTTTTTTTTTTTTTTTTTTTATGACATTCTCTATCTCTTTGACATATCTTCGATGCAAGGCAACATTCCTTTTAAGTCTGCTCTTTAATGAGTCTAATCGTCGACGGGCCATATTCCAGTTATCTGGTAGCTCTGGATCAATGCATATGCAGGTACACTCCTTTGGGCAACTTGATCTTGGGATGTTATTATGTCTGGACTATTGGTAATGCAGATACAGGTGGTTTAGTCTTTCACTCATCCTAATGATATTTGCATGTTCCCTCCCTTTTAGTCATTTTCTTTCCTCTTTTGCTGTTGAGCCTTCCATTGATTTCCCACTCTTTCTAAATTCTGCATCATGCAGCAACCTAGAATGGTATCCACCACAGCCATTAACAATGCATGGCCGTGCTCTGTGTGTCTTGCGCAATGTGGCTAGATTTCCGAACCCAATTGAAGCATGTCATGTGGCCGACCAAATCTTCCTGCGTTGGTGAATACTGGCGGACTTGAACAAATCACAGAAAGCCAGGCTATGTTCTCCATAACAGATCGCATATAATCCGGTCTCGAAGTCGACGGTCTTGTCTGGATTGTAAACCCAAACTCTGCCCTTCAGTCTCGTTGAAAAGTACTAATCTTCTCAATCGTCTGAAGGCCTCTGACTCTTCTTAGGAATTTCCTTACTAGTAACTTTATGTTACTGAATATGAGGCCCCTCCAACTCTCTTTGCTGACCTGCCTAAATTTTCCACTTCCTTTCATAAGAATTCCCAAAGCTGTGTATTTTGTCCCATCACCGATCTTCATTTTGAGTGCGTTCATGGTTGTTTTGAGACCCTTCTAACTGGACATCTTTGTGGATGATTCTGGATCTTCACATGTGGCCAATTTAACAATTTCTCAGCCCGTTTTTCTATGTATTGTGTCACATCATTGAACGTCTACAATACTCTGATGTTTTTCCATCATCTTTCTTTCTCCTTTTGAGCGTCAGGTTTCAAATGGCATCATCATTGGTCATGTCTCTTTCCCTTCCGCTCTCTTCAGCCTCAGTTTCACTATCTTCCAATGTTTCATGAGCCCGTTTAGATGTTCCCTTTGTTACCGAATTGACAGTATTATACATTTTCTTATGAATACCTTCCTGATGCTCCTTTAGCATCAGCAGATGGTGTGGTCCGGTTGATATCATTGTCCGAGTTTAATTCTCGCGTTCTGACCAACTGGGTTGAGAGAAGATGCAATTATTTTACCACACCGCCCAGATGAGTCATTAAAGTATCAAAACGGCGCAGTAATGGATCATCTTACCCTGGTCCTGGTTTATGGTTTCTCTGTCGTTCATAGGTTCTTAATTTTCTCGTTGACTGTGCCAATCTTGGTTCATCCGCATCACATCACATGTGTCCTTGGTTCCTTTATATCACTTCACATGAGTAATATCTTCCCTCTACTTCACATCACACAAGCTCCTTTCTCCTCTACATCTCATCACATCACATGAGCCATCTGTTTCTTTACATCACATCAACTTTCTTAATTTTCTCATTGACTGTGCCAATCTTAATTCATCCGTATCACATCACATGGGTCCTTGGTTCCTTTATATCACTTCACATGAGTAATATCTTCCCTCTACTTCACATCACACAAGCTCCTTTCTCCTCTACATCTCATCACATCACATGAGCCATCTGCTTCTTTACATCACATCAACTTTCTTAATTTTCTCATTGACTGTGCCAATCTTAGTTCATCCGCATCACATCACATGGGTCGTTGGTTCCTTTATATCGCTTCACATGAGTAATTTCTTCCCTTTACTTCACATCACACGAGCTCCTTTCTCCTCTATATCTCATCACAACACATGAGCCCTCTGCTTCTTTACATAACATCAACTTTCTTACTCATTGACTGTGCCAATCTTAGGTCATCCGCATCACATCACATGGGTCCTTGGTTCCTTTATATCACTTCACATGAGTATTTTCTTCCCTTTACTTCACATCACACGAGCTCCTTTCTCCTCACATCACATGAGCCCTCTGCTTCTTTACATAACATCAACTTTCTTAATTTTCTCCTTGACTGTGCCAATCTTAGTTCATCCGCATCGCATCACATCACATGGGTCCTTGGTTCCTTTATATCACTTCACATGAGTAATTTCTTCCCTTTACTGCACATCACACGAGCCTTTTCCTCCTCTACATCTCATATCACATGAGCCCTCTGCTTCTTTACCTTACATCACAAGAGCCCCTTTTTCTTCTAATACCAGTGCATGAGCCTAGCTTTCTTTGTAAGAACAAGTGCATGAGCCTAAGCTCTTCCCGCCCAGAACAAGTGCATGAGCTAAAGCTCTTCCTTAAGAACAAGTGCATGAGCCTACATTTCTGTAGACAAGTTCTGCATGAGCCTAAGCTCTTTCGCAGAACAAGTGCATGAGCCTAAGCTCTTTCGCAGAACAAGTGCATGAGCCTAAGCTCTTTCGCAATACTAGTGCATGAGCCTAAGCTCTTTCACAGAACAAGTGCATGAGCCTAAGCTCTTTCGCAATACCAGTACATGAGCCTAAGCTCTTTCGCAATACCAATTTATATCACTTTACATGAGTATCTTCTTCCCTTTACTTCACATCACACAAGCTCCTTTTTTCTCTTCACAATACATGTGCATGAGCCTAAGCTCTTTCGCAATACCAGTGCATGAGCCTAAGCTCTTTCGCAATACCAGTGCATGA
>BOPN01002297.1:68234-70734 GCA_017312705.2 Penaeus japonicus | reverse complement strand
AATTTACTTCGGTGTTGTTATACATCATGTTGGCTTTCACGTTTAACATTTACACCTCGAGCTTTATGATGTATTATGTAATTTTTTTCATAGAAGCCGTAACTACGTCTACGTTCACATGCAGTACACGTGTATCTATACACGCTCAGACTCTCTGACAGTACCTGTCAATCTTACGACGCGGGTTCGAGTCCCGGTCAGGGAGGTAAAAATTTGTATATATTAAAAATGCGTTACTGCATTCTACCACTTCTCGTATATATGTATATATGCACACACACACACGCGCACACGCATATATATATATGTATATATATATGTATATTCTTTTTTACTTGGTGTAAGTTTTACCATCAGGCACAAGCCGGGGTCATCCTGGGAAACCGCCCGCCTTTGGTAAGTTGCATGTAACTGAACTTGGGATGGAATTTGATTCAGCCCTCGTTCTTTCACTCCCACTCGTGGGTGGGTCATCTGGTATTGAATTTAGCCAGCCATCTATTTTTATTTTAAACACTTTCACAGTGCACTGGATTAGAGATCTAATATTCCTCGGCGCACACTATTAAATAGTTTAAGGCCATATTTATTTGGAAACTTTGATTCTGCATTTTTCTTAATATTGATGTTTGAGCACTTATCTCAGTACGGTAATATGTTCTTCCCTGCCTTTATTTTACCTTTCCTTTACATCTCTTGGATTTGGTGCTAGATTTCCTATGATCCATACATATATAACAAAGTATTTTTCTCTCCGTCTGTGTAATGAGAATGGCCTTAGCATTTTTAGTCTCTCCCAGTAGCTAAGACCTATCATGTTGCCTATTTTTCTTGTAAAACCTTTTTGAACCTGTTTCAGTAACATCTTATTTTTTGTAAGACTTGGACTCTATACTTGGCATCAATATTCCAATCTTGGAATCACTAGTGTTTTCCATAGTGGGAGAAGGTGTTCTGGATCCCTTGTGTTAAAAATCCTCATCACCCATCCACTCACGTTTCCTTTTCTGACTGTCTGCTCTATATGGTGACTGAAGTTCATGCCATTGCTCATATAAAGTCTTAGATCTTTTACTATTTGTTTCTCCTTAATCTCTTTTCCCTCAACCACATATGATCTTGGTCTCAGATTTCCAGTTAGACTTTACCCTATAATTTCAAATTCATCAGCACTGAATTTCATAGTTTTATTTTGCCCAATTACAGGTGGTATGTAGATCCTCATTTAATTTGTCTTCCATATCTAATAAATTTATTGATGTACTTATCCTTGTATCATCTGCAAATGTAAGTGTTTAATACCTTTGTCAATGTCACCAAACATGATTAAGAACAACAGAGGCCCCAGAGCGGACCCCTGTGGCACTCCACTTAATACATTTGATACATTGGAGAAAAATCCACTTATCTATACATTTTGCTTGCGTTTTGTTAGGAAATTTTGTATCCATCTTCCCACTTTTCCACTGATTCCATTGTCCTTAATTTTACGAATTAGAATTCCGTGATCTACTATATCGAAAGCTTTTTAAAAAAAATGGGCATATTACATCCACTAATTTCAGTCAAGTCCCTTAATATGTATTCGCAGTGCGTCAGAATTTGGGATAAACAGGATCTACCATTACAAAAACCATGTCCCGGATTTATCTTGTTTCCCTGTTCTAAATATTGGACTTTTTTTGTCTTTTAAACACTTAAAAAAAAAAAAAAAAAAAAAAAAAAATACTACGTGAGATGTTAATGTCACTGATCTTTGTTTCCACCTTTATATATAGGGATTATGTTACCTTGCTTCAGTATAGTAAGAATGATCCCGTGTCCAAGGATTTAATTCAAAAGGTTACCAACGGTTTTGTTATGGCCTCTTTGCATTTTTTAATTGCTGGAATTTCCTCTGATACAGCTGCTGAATTTGTTGCAATATCTTTAATTGCCGCAAGGATATCTCTTTCATTGAAAGTTATATCTGCGAGATTTTCAGTTTCGTTAATCATTTTGAAATGTTCATGATCTGATATTTCTTTCTTTTCTAGGAAGAACACACACACATAAAAATGTCATAGTGTATTTTGAGTAAATTAGCCATTTCCTTTGAATCAATTACCAAAGCACCATTATTCTTGAGGCCCAATTTCTGCTCTTTACTTTAATTTGTCTTTTTTTGCATAAGAGATGAAGTATTTTACTTCTTAAACTGCCCTTTTTTCTTCAACAGTTTTTGGTTATTTATAGAATTTTTGTAAAAATCTGTCTTCCATTTCTTCAATCTCAGCTCTAATCCTTTCGTGTTTGACATGATCTGTTCTCACATTTTTTCAAACATTCTCGCAAGCATCGTAAAAGTCCTTCAGCATATCGCCTGGTGTTAGTAGGATTTCAATATCTTTCAGTGATACCTTAAGTGATTTATTTATTATTGTCAAGTCTATTTTACTATGACTGAAGTTTAAAGATTATAGATTTTTATACTTGGGATATTTGTGTTTCAGTACCTTTC
>BOPN01002297.1:58234-60734 GCA_017312705.2 Penaeus japonicus | reverse complement strand
CTTCATGTGCCATGAACCGGTAGAATGGGTCGTATTAATAATTGTTTACGGTCCGAAAATTATCCTTCGAACATTCGCAGTAATAAGATTTAATATAATAAACGTTGACACTATCTTTTCTTACATAGAAAGTATATTATTATCTTACTGTTTTTTTTCTAGAATTCGCCACAGACCGCCAGCAAGTGACTCCCTTTTCGGAGTTGCAGAGTAGCATTGCATTGCAGTTAATAATTGATGTGACGAATTAAAACATTTAAAACCTGATAGATAATTAGATTACATGATAGACAGTTTATCTCCGACAACATGGTTGAGAGATATAATTTAGAGGTGAGGAGATAACGCGAGGTAATCGAGGTTCTACTTAAGACCAGAGATCTTTCTGGTCTATCCAAGTGTTACCCACGTGCTTGTGCCACCCATGCAATGTGCTCCGGTGAGAACATGGCGCCGTGTTATGAGCGATCCGCCACATATTGGCAGAAATCTGGTTCCGGAATGTGATCCAATGGCAGCAAACCACGGCCACGCACCACGCTGTCGGGAGATATATGCACTATCAGGCAACTCAAACTCATCCACAACGGATAAGAAACATTAACCTAATATTAAACAAATACCTTATAGAACACCCACCATTTCAAGGCTTTCTAGAAATCATTGAGAGAAAATTCCAATATTAAAGAATCCTAGGGTAATAATTGTAATAACTAGAATATTGATTATGAATAAAAAAATAGAGGGAGAATAAAAATATCTTTTCAAGGCTTTCTGAAAATCATCGAGAGATAATTTCAATATTAAAGAATCCTAGGGTAATAATTGTAATAACTAAAATACTGATTATGAATAAAAAAAAGAAAAGAAAAAAGGGAGAATAAAAATAACAGGTGTACGTGTATGCGTGCATGTGTGTATGAATGTGCATATGTGAGTACATTCTTGTATATGTGTTATCAAAGCTCTCAACACAGCCTGATTTCAAGAGATATTTCTCCGTCGGCCTTGATCACTGCAAATATTTACCCTCTGAAGATCGTTGGCAGGACCTATAGGCTCAGAGAAGCCGCACTCTTCCTCGGTTGGAATAAGAGGATTCGGATTCGGAGTAGCTGATTCGCAGCATCTCGAGACGTAGTTCAACAGCTGTCTGAAAGAAATCGAACTCCGTCATGAAGAGGTCGAGGTAGTCCCAGCGCCAGGAGCCGGGGTTTTCGTTTTGTTTATTATTCGATAATTTCGCTTGATATTTTGTATGTCCCCCCCACCCCCCGTTGGATTGACTTTTAAAAGGTCATGGAAACTAAAAATGGATTGAAATTCGACAGATTTTCTTCGCTGTGGGACCTTTGTTTATTAAACGAGTACCTTTGAGAGTTACTTACTCGCCCAATGCGGTATTGAAGAAAGGCTGTACAGAAGGGTCGTTCTTTTTGCGAACGAGCCTCAAGTAAGAAGAACACTCATCCAGGTTACCACAACTGCCTGTAATGAGACACAAGTTAATTAATTCTAGAATGGCGAGAAAGAGAGAGAGAGGGAGGGAGATGGAGAGGGAGAGAGAGAGAAGGAAAGAGAGAGAGAGAGAGAGAGAGAGAGAGAGAGAGAGAGAGAGAGAGAGAGAGAGAGAGAGAAAGAGAGAGACACACAGAGAGCAAGAGAGAAAAAGAGAAACACACACACAGATAGTGAGAGAGAGAGAGACAGAGAGAGAGAGAGAGACAAATAATGACCAATGATCAAATAAAAACAGTGTGATAAATACATGATTTTCATATTAATTTCCTTCAACTATTCCATTATTCGATATTGCATGATGCATCCCATATGCCATTCATGCTTATCTGCTTTTATAGATTTTAACCAACTGTGTATTCATGGATCACAAATAAATTTTTGCTTACCGTCCGAACCGCCCAGCGACACGCAGTAAGGACCGACTGCGATATAGAAAACAATAATCAGTGAATAGTAAATAGAAACATGTAGCTTAAAAAGAAACAGAGTCAGGTGCCTCTGTGATTATGGTAACCGTCATCATCACATCATCTCATCAAATAAAATAATCGGTATATTTGGAAAACTCCGCAATCACAAAAGCCACAGAAATATATCATTACATAATAATTTCACTAATAACCTTGCTTCAATCGAACAATATCGGAGTTTTTTAATGAAAGAAAGAAAAAAAGAAACAAAAAAAGGTGTAGCAGATGCTTCTTTCATGACTATCTACCATTAGTGTTATAAAACTATTGTGCGTTCTTAAGCTACCCAAAACCAAGAGTCAATAAATGTACCTTACCTTGCCCTTCCACCGTGTAAACAAAAAGTAAAACTGTTCCCAGCCACAGCATTTTTCTGCAATGAAATATATCACATATACTGCATGCATACATACATATATGTATATGTATATATATATACATATGTATATATATATATGTGTATTTATATATGTATATATGTAATATTTATATATATGTGTATATATATA
>BOPN01002297.1:55000-58134 GCA_017312705.2 Penaeus japonicus | reverse complement strand
AAGAAAAAAAAAAAAAAAAAAAAAAAAAAAAAAAAAAAAAAAAAAATCTGAGACTTGGCTCATCTGAGACAGAGTTCATGAACACAATCAAGTGCGTAGTAACATTCACACGCGTATACAAGTCACTTTCTTTTATAGCGTGGAGATAGTGTCTTGTTATGCAGAAAGAGTTGGAATTGAACGCATAAAATGAGACACGTTTTTTTGCGACCTCGATTGGTGAAATAGCTTCTGGGTGTGTACACATTTTTGTCATTCATATATACATGGGTTAATGCATTCATGTACACTCAAACATACACACATCTATATATTTTGTGCGAATACAGTGTATGTGTGTGTGTGTGTGTGTGTGTGTGTTTATGTCAGTCTGTATGCATTCATATATCATGCATTCATACATTTAGATCCATGTATCTATGAATACATACTTCCATATATGTGTTATACACAAACACGCATTTATATATATATATATATATATATATGGATCTTGAAATAATCGTCTCATTTTCAATAAATCTATTTTGTGTATAGTGGGTTTATCTGCCATTTATCAACACGGAAGAGTGTTTTGAAAGTCATATATATATATGTATGTATATATATATATATATATATATATATATATATACATATATATATATATATATATATATATATATATATATACATATATGTGTGTGTGTGTGTGTGTGTGTGTGTGTGGTCTGTGTGTGTTGTGTGTGTATGTTTAAAATCAGACAATTCATTCTTTGCGAGACAGCTGAGAAAGCGTCTGACATTGTACCGAGAGTATCAAAATATTGGCTAGTTGCCAAGTTTAGTGTTAAATTGCATTGTCATGAACATATTGGCTATAGATTACGTAAAAGCATAAATCATACACACATTTTATGATACCCTGTGATTATGTTTTAGTTGATGAAATCAAAGTTGGTAGGTTAGTGATCTACTGTAAACGTTGGGACATTATTTTATAAGACGCATATGATATTTCTTTTCCAGAATTCACAACTAGTACATATTCATTGAAAAAGAATGCGTTTGAATTTTATTTCACCAACATATGACAAAACAAAATCTAATACGCTTAGGAACTTCAACTAACCTCTAGTTTAAGACGCGGACGACTGACAACTGAGCGCCAGGTAAAGGGAGCTTGTCTTAAGTAGCCGAGGGAGTAATGTTGGTTTGCCGGAGGTATGAAAGTCGCCCGGTTTTTCAAGGTCAAAACAACATTTTCCTTTTAATAAGCCTGTTATTCTATTTGCATTCGACTGTGTATGTTAGAATAAATAACTATGAATATAGATATCTTAATGAATAGGTTATGAAATTCCCAAATCCACTTGGTAATTTATTTTCCTACTCTGTGCTTTGGCGAGTTTTCTATTTTTCATCATTTTTTTCATATCAGTGACTGTTTACTGTTGTTTCATTTAGACAAATGATTATAATTGATAGGTATGATTGACGAGGATTAGCATTTAAATCCCGTAATTCTACGTATCTTTAGACTTTTTCCGTATAATAAATATCATCTAGAGGTATCCTTCATCTTTGGGGGACTTCCTACCCAGGTTAGGCTTCGTGTGGCTTTGTCAGTAGATTCTCTCCCTCGCTCCCCCCCCCCCCCTTTCTCCCTATCTGTCTCTTGTCTCTCTCTCATATATCTATACCTATATCTATATAGATCTCTCTCTCTCTCTCTCTCTCTCTCTCTCTCTCTCTCTATATATATATATATATATATATATATATATATATATATATTCATATATATATATATATATATATATATATATATATATATATATATATATATATATATATATATATATATATATATATAGTCACACATATATATCTATGTATGTGTATAAGTATATTCATTTATATAAACACACACACACACACACACACACATACACATATATATATATATGTATATATATACACATAAATATACATATAAACATATATATATTCATTTCTATCAAGACCTTAAATACCCATCCAGAATTCAAAGTCCTTCACCTGCTACTGGTACTCAAATATGAGTAGATGTTTAATTTCAAAGTATCTAGTATGATGAATCCTTGGGCTTGGTTTTGTTTAGTAGACTTCTAAATCCAAGGAATTCACCTTACCGCTATATTTATTAGCAAATACTTGCTATTATTCCGGTAATCTTTGGCAGAATTCCTTGGAGTCTCAATATCCCTCAGAGTGATTCAACTGACACTGGTCTACAATGACGTAACGCGGCCAAATTTAGTGTGTTGATTTACCCAAAGTAAATCTGGATTACCCTCTTTTCCCTGATATGTCTCAGAAGGATAAGAGCAAGTTGGATAGCGTGATGTCTAGAAACTTGTCTCAGTCCCAGAAATCCCCTCTGCCCCTCTAGAGGGTATGACCACGCCTCTCAAGGAAAGGAACCACATTCCAGATGGCTACTAGGGTAGCATACAATTCTCAAACTAAAGGTTCGGTGCTGGACTTTAGCATTTCACTGGGGATGTCACACTTAAGGGACAAATTCCTGATGTGGGGTTCGCTGTCCCTCCACACCAGGGACACGTGCCAAGGATCAATGAAATTTCTAACCTCCAACTAGTCAAACTGTGCAATATGCCTCTGTGGTTTTTACTTTCTCAAGGAAGACTAAGTTCGACCTCGTTCTCACTCAATCACCACTGGAATCCAGAGTGTCTTGTGTCTAAAGGAGTCCCACAGTGCTACAGGATCTGCCAAGATGTCAAGTCCTGTGCATCAATTACAACACCTCCTCTCTCAATCAGTCCAAATAAAACAGCCTGGGGTAGTCACTGGATGGACCGGAGGTTTGGACGAAGAGTTGATGTAGGTTAGTGATACAAGTAATTTGCTTCATGCTCAAAACCGTAATTTTGTGATCTCTCTTCAGAGCTGGAGTTTGCTCCGAGATCTCCTACAATGTATCCTGAGAATATCAAGTAGCAATTTTCCAAGATAACGAGCAGCTGAAAGCGAGAAGGAATGGAAAACTTGTAGTGATACGTGTGCACTTGGCTGAATAAATTTATGCGCAAAATACCTCATATTAATCTCAGGTAACTGGTCCGTTAGTAGGTATTCTTTTCAGTTTG
>BOPN01002297.1:42500-45000 GCA_017312705.2 Penaeus japonicus | reverse complement strand
TTCCCTACGCTGTTTCATAAGCTCTTTTGTCTCTACCGAAAGCTTACTGAACCTTTCTTTTTCGTCTTTACCCCCTATTTCAAGTGCAGCTTCCGTTAATATCTCACTGAATTGGTCGTTCATTTGGTCTATGTCAAGATCTTCTTCGAGAGCTGAGTATTTGTTTCGGATGTTGATACTGAATTCCGTCGCCCTATTCTTAATGTTGGTTAGATTAACGAGAGGCTTCTGTATGAGCTTGTTTCGTTCCCTTCTTAGCTGTAACTTAACTCTACTCCTGACCAGTCTATGGTCGCTACCGACATTTACTTTATTGATAACGGTTACGTCTTGTACAATGTCACGCCTATTGGTGATTATGAAGTCAATTTCGTTTTTAATGCCACACATGCATATATATATATATATATATATATATATATATATATATATATATACACACTGTATATATATATATATATATATATATATATATATATATATACATATATATATATATATATATGTATATATATGTGTATATATATACACATATATATATATAAATATAAATATATATATACATATATAAGTATATATATGTATATATATATATATATGTATATATATATAGATATATACATATATATATATATATATGTGTGTGTATATATATATATATATATATATATATATATATATATATATATATATATACATATATATATGTATATATATGTATATATATATATATATATATATATATATATATATATATATATATATATATATGTGTGTGTGTATGTATATATATATATATATATATATATATATAATATATATATATATATATATATATATATATATATATATATATATAAACACACACCCATTTAACTATCTTTTGTCATTGTTTTCTTGTTTCCCAGATAGCACTACGTCTCACGTGCCAGTAGCCGCAGTGTTGCCGGTTGTTGACTTGGCTTCATGCAAGAAGAAGTATAGCAATAGTAACAAGATCTCTGACTCTGTCATATGTGCAGGAGGCGGCAACGACGCATGCCAGGTGTGTTAATTATAACGTGCACATTTTCTCACAAGCTTTTCAATATGACAAAAGAAAATGATCTTATAGACAGATAAGTAAGCATATATAAAAATAAACTTTATTCCCTTAAGATATACGGATTTTAGGCTACCGTCTGCCAGCAAACCCAGTTAGATTACCTGTTTAAATTACATTAAAGGTCTTGATAGCTTCATTGAGGAATAAAGATAGCAGCATTCATAGAGACGCCGTGATAAAACCCATACCTATCCTGCTTGATTGTTTTAATGTCCACTGCTCTTTATGGCTAAATATCTCCATAGCCAAAATAGTACGATGTGCTTCTTACAATGGAAAAGGGTAACAGCGTTGGAGATGGATACTTAGGATTCTACTTATGAGATATACTGTGTGTGTATATATATATATATATATATATATATATATATATATATATATATATATGTCTATATATATAAATATATATATATATGTATATATACATAAATGTGTATATATATATATGTGTATATATATAAATACATAAATGTATATATATATATATATATATATATATATATAAACACACACATACGTATATATATAAATACACATATATTCGTTTACATACAATGGATATACATAAAGCCCACAGGCGCATGGCCCTCTTATGCCACCCTCAGCCTTCGTCACTCAACCCTCTTATAAACAAACTGGAATTTTCGCATCAGACTTATCACAGCGACCGCTTGAGTGCCAGGCCCTCCATCGGACTCTCAGCAGCAGCACTCAAGCGCTCCCTGGCACACCCACTCGCGTCTAAACTCGTGTAAGTGTGTGTGTGTGTGAGTCTACTTCTAATACGCAGTGACGCAACATGTTGACGAGAAGGAGGGAGGGAGGGGGTAGTGCGGGGGGGGGGGGGGCATGTGCAGAAGCTGTGATTATTTCTACGAGCAGTTGAACTTCTCGACCGTGATGGGGGTTTTGTGTTGTAAGCGACCCCTTTCATATATATGTTTGTGTACCTTACAACATATATATATATAATCTATACACACAGGTATTCTATTCATTTATGATGTTTATTTCTGTGCATTCTTTCTTGCTTCTTCTTCATTTATCTTTTTGAATGATTTATAAGTTGACCTCATTCTGAAAGTAATTAGTGTGCGACTGGCTCCTCGACTCTTTAATCATCATCATGAGTTGACGCCTGGAATTGTGTGTAATGCCTTAATAAACCACAAATTGCTTGAACGTGATATATATATATATTTTTATTGATCTGCATGAATTATATTATACTAAACACGTCTTTGTCACCAAGGAATTTACCTAAGATAAAATATTGTTCGAATAGTGGACAAAAGTTCAATCACTCTTCTATTTTATACCAACTCGATAAGTTAACGTAGATATTATATTCCAAAACATGGTTTTGGTAATTCCTCTTTAATGGGTAAAGTAATT
>BOPN01002297.1:35000-37500 GCA_017312705.2 Penaeus japonicus | reverse complement strand
TTTACCCCTCCCCAGTTGATGAAAACATATAGGCCTATCACACAATGTTATTCTGTCACACAGTGGCAGAATAACATTTTCTGGAACTTTAGATTAGCCCATTTTATAAGTACCTTGGATAAATATACGAAAGAATTTTTTTTTTATTGATCTGCATGAATTATATTATACTAAACACGTCTTTGTCACCAAAAGAATTTACCTAAGATAAAATATTGTTCGAATAGTGGACAAAAGTTCAATCACTCTTCTATTTTATACCAACTCGATAAGTTAACGTAGATGTGCATATTCCAAAACATGGTTTTGGTAATTCCTCTTTAATGGGTAAAGTAATTAATTTTCAATAGTCAAATGTATTGAGATCAACTGCGTTTCAATTTTTTGGAGACACACACCTGCTAATCGTCCATCGGAGCGAACGGAAATCATCCATATCAAGTATCAAACATAGGAAAATATGTAGGTATTGTCTTGATTAATTTGCTGTCTAAAATGATCTATTGTGTCAACTGCTATTGTCTATGGCATCGCATTCTTCAGCACACTCTTTTGTACAACAAACTTTAAGAATATAAATGTTTCTGCATGTAAACAACCTAAAGGGTAATTGCATACTTCCATATATTTTAAATATCTTGAAAGGTGGATATATTAACTTTTCCATTTATATTTCGTTTAACACATTAGTTTCCCTAAGGATACTGATAACAGCATCCACGTTACAGTCTCCGGGTACACATTTAGGGGAAAATCAAGGACACAGGATTGCCTCATGGATGGTTGATGGCTGGAGGTGATGCCCCTCTGAGCGGGATGCCAGGAATCATTAACAGTCACCCAGGTAGTGAAAAGGGGTGTAGAAAATGTCAAGATATCTTAAGTGCATACAACATACGTATAAAGGAAACTTTCAACTAACAAAATTATGATATCGCTTACCACTTTAAATATGCTGAAAAAAAAAACGTCTTTTCCGGTAGCACAACCCTTTTTTTTTTTTTTTTTAGGGTTTAGACATTTGAGCGGGGTTATATATAAAACTCTACACAGGGAAATGTAATGCGATGCCATGCAAAATCAATGATTTTATGGCATAAGCAGTGAAATTTAAATACTTGCCCTTTTGCCTAAGGCGTGGTAAGGTTTTAGAGTCTATTAGAAGGATGTATTATAAGCAAGTAATGTCATATGAGAAATAAGGTTTTACTTGTTTTGGAAGTTACCGCTAATTATTGTATCTGGATCTGCGCAAAGCAGAATATAATTTATATGAAATATTACATGATATTTATCTTTCGAATACAAATAACAGGAAATATAAAGAATTGTACTCGTATTGGAATTTAATCTGTACAGAATCGATTGATGTAAGGTTTGTAGAAACAAAACGTATCAAGACCTTGGCACCAATTTTCCGGGTTACAGGGTAGGTGACCTCTTTTGCTTATTTTCATAATACTCGCTATCGTACCGGTATTTAATATAATTAGAAAAAGTTATACATTCAATCAATTTATTTCCCAATAAGTTTGATTGCTAAAATAATGCATAATGCATGAACAAATAACAAACTGTAAACATACCCTGATTAGCGAGAATAGGGCGGAGCCAAGCGTTTGGAAAAGCTGCCCAGGGAAGAGCCAAAGAAAACACGGCTAAAATATCATTTTCAGCAGCATCGGTTTGTAGCTGAGGTACAGTCTATGCACTGGATTACTAAACATTTCAAACAGGGTTTCTGTACTTTTCCTGAGGATCTCACAATTTCAAAATGCGATCTTAGTTCTTCCCATTGATCTAATATGTGATTTTCTGCTGATTATAGGAATGTCCATCTCATGTCAAACACCATTTATATTGGTTCAGAGTTCCAAACAAACACATTTTCCTGTTTTATTACTTTCACTCTCACTAACTTTAGTGAAGGGTAACATATTGTCTTGCACTCAAGAACGGCTTCAAAACCTAATACATGCTTTAGTGTTTTGGCATGAATGAGAAGATTACACATTTTTGTAGTAAGCTCGTATCTATCAATGTATATAAAAGCCATTCTGTTGTTAGCTTCTATTGATCTTGTCTAGTTTTCAACTCCCAGTATTTTCTCTAAGTATGACAATACTATGGAGCCATGGTATGATCGTAATATAATCAACTAAATCTCAGTTGAAGACAGCCAACCCTAGCCTGGCAAATGGCATCTATAGACTAAAACACATCACTTATGTGATATATTCAGTATATGAACAAGGACTTAGAACAGGATGAAATCCTTTACAGTAAACACACCGCAGTGTTATTTTCTAGGTACTTACCATCGGAGTTACGATTGTAAAATTTACCATTACATTATCAGTATATGTATCCCTAGTCTTTACCATTTGTAACTGATGTATTCAAATCTACTAAGGAAGGCCACCATGATAGACTGAGACTTTCTTTCCATCTTAACTGGTCTGGGAGCTTGAGCATTGTTCTGAATCCCAGAAATGGGTCC
>BOPN01002297.1:22500-27500 GCA_017312705.2 Penaeus japonicus | reverse complement strand
TTCAAATCTGTTCCTGAGGTACGAATCAGTCACTGCAAACGTGTTAGTCCACGTTACGAGTCATGGCGCCCGCTTCCCCTTTTTCTTGTCCGTGCTTGCTCTGTTCTCTTCCGTCCTGTCTACCTCAGTGCTTGTAGCCCCTACTACAAAACATCAATGTGCGAGAAAACAATTTAAAAGAAATGCATGGAAACAGAGGCGAAATAGAGCAAATTTATTGTGCCCACTTAACTTAACCTTAGTTGACACGCAGGCGATAATTCCGGACAAGTGAGCAACGGAAGGCGAGCAAGTCTCAAGTAAGGCCGTTATATTTGAAAGTTCGCCTGCTAGACGGTAGAGGCTGGCGCAGTGATGCCGTAGTCAGTAATGCATGCATTGTTGGTAATTTAGCAGATTAACAAAAAGAGATTATTCTCCCCTTAAAAATCAACACCGAAGTATCAAATAATTTCCATTTTTTTATGACATTTTGATTTCATAAGAGATTACTTGGCAAAATTATATTTTGCTGGCTTAAAAACGAAGCAAACTGCAATACATGTTCTGCTCCCTTAAATAAAGAATCACAATCAAGCTGGCAGAGAAAGACAGGTTGTCAGTGTGTTCTAGTTGTAGTACAGAAACCTTACATAGGCTTTTCTAGGTTTACGGGGGGAATAGAATTTATGTAGCATGTGGTGGTGCCAAGAGAATACGGGAACAGACTTAGGAGCGTGCAAGCTGAGATGTCGTGACCTCGTAAGGCCTCTCGCCGCGGAGGCAAGAGGTCAGATTGAGATGTCTCTCCTATTAAGTTGACATCAGTTCAGATTGACATTTCCCAGGTTAATTAGTCCGCGCGTAGGAATCGTTTCCATATGGAGTGTCCTCTTAATGACTTGCCATCTTGGAAGTCTCTGGCATATTTGACATAATTATATCGATATAAAAAAGAGATAATGATGTATGTGAGAAAGAAAGAGAGAGAGAGAGAGAGAGAGAGAGAGAGAGAGAGAGAGAGAGAGAGAGAGAGAGAGAGAGAGAGAGAGTAGTAAGTAAGACTGTGTGAATAAAGATAACACCTGAGAAAAAGCACTATTACTCACGTATCTTGATGTAGAATTGTGCACTGAGCCGCTGTAAGAACATGGCGACGTGTAATAAGCGACCCGCCACAAAAAGGCTCGAATACATTTTCGAACCGTCTTCCAATGACTGCAAACCACGGCCATGCACCGCGCTGTCGAGGATAACACCTTTGTGAACAAATATTTAGTGCTTCGATCAATATTCTGATGATTAATTTTAATAACATTTAAGATATCAGTAACAATAATCGTAATACTGATCCTGATAATAGTAATAATGAAAATGAAAATAAAAGATAAAATGAAAATGAAAATGAAGACGATAATCATAATAATGATGTTATAACTATAACAAAAAGGGAAACCGAGAATAAGAGTACTTATGTTAATGATAATAGCAGAAAAACGGATTAAGTAAATAGCAATAACATAGTAATGGTAATGATCATGCCAATGAAGATTATGATAATATCTATAATGAAATAAATAGCAATGTGAATAAGAACAAAACACGCAACAAGGCAAGCAGCAGTAGAAACGTCAATAAGAAAAACTGTTGTTCCTTATCTCCACCATATCTATGTAATTTTTTTTTTTACAATTTACTGGGCCGCATGAAGTATCATGTGTACAGCGACCGCGGTTGCCTGCATCATTACACGACGTCATTTTGCAAGACATTTTTCGTTTAAAAACTGTAACCAGACGATTTAACCTAACCTCACCGAGTTTAGCGGCTTGACTTACCCAAACGGGGGGCTCTGTCACCTCCTGGAGACTCCCCCCCCCTTTTTTTTAGAGCACTTCGTACTACTCACCTTGTTTCTTAAACCATTATTTCAGTTTGTAGAAATAGGGTTTCGACTGGTTTCTTATTTGGCAATAAACCACACACACACACACACACGTCTTTCCAATAAGCAACATGAAAGCGCTATGGCTGACTAGTCGATGTAGGAGTAGGCATCATTGGCTATCGTCTATAGAAGAAATAACAAATGTTTTTTTTTTCCAGGAAGTGCACAAGAGATAAAACAAAAACATATCCATCTCCCTGATCTCCTTCACGCCTTCCCCTTCTATCGGGGCCCAAAATTATGGTTTGGAAAGGCGGTCGCGGATTATATCCACCATATATGAATAGTAGATGGTGGGATTAATCATTTGGTACCATTATGGTGGTATTTAGTAATGCGGCTGTATTCTGAATATTTACCAAGAAGAAAAAAAGGCTACAATTAGCAATTAGCATATTTATACGATTAAGGAGTCCTTATTTCAATCTGATGCATTTTCAGTTACACTTACCCTCTGAATATCGTTTGCAGGACCCGAAGGCTCAGCGAAGCCGCACTCTTCCTCGGTTGGAATGATAGGCTTCGAAGCGGCTGATTCGCAGCATCTCGAGACGTAGTTCAGCACCTCACTGAAGGGATTCAAACGCCGTTTTGAAAGTCTGTACAGCTAATGCTCAACAATGTAGGCTTCATAACGTACAAGCCTTCATCCGTATGATATATGGAATTAGTTTTGTCAACTGTTTAATATTTTTTTTTGTAAATCCTTATTTTATTGTGATTGAAGATACCGTAAGGAAGGTTTTGGGAAGTCTCACAAACTGGTCGGAGATATAATGTTCCTTAATTCGCCATAATATTAAAGTGCCTTCATGATATGCTTATAACATCATATATATATATATCATAACAAAATTTTTTCATAACCATAATATACTACAAGCCACTCACCCGCCCAGTGGCGTCCTGAAAAGGGGTTGTACAGAAGGTTCGTCCTTGTGACTAACAAGGCTCAGATAAGACGAACAATCATCGAGGGAGCCACAGCTGCCTGCAGTATGACACAAGTTGGTAAATACCAGAAATCGCTGCATCTGACGTTCTCTCGAAATCATTTCATTTTGAGATAGAGACAAGAAAGAAAGAGAGCTTGTTCAAATAAGCGGGATGATAAATTGGTAACCAAGATGATTTCTCCGCTTTCCAATGACAAAGCATTCTTTTTTTTACCCGAAACTAGAATTACATAAAAACTAAATGTATGCATATTATGTGTATTTTTTGTACTATGATAATATACAGGAATCATGGATATTGACTTGATCCTTCGCTCTGGTTAAGTTTTAAATATTAACTCACCGTCTGAACCGCCTAGTGAGACGCAGCGAGAGCCACCTATGAGAAAATAAACGGGTAAGGAAATCAGTCAGTAGATATGCGGGAAAAAAAGAAAGAAAGAAAGAAAGAAAGAAAGAATATATATATATATATATATATATATATATATATACAAAACAAACTCATATATTAACAATCTAATCACTAACAATGTAAAAGCAAGTACACACACACATCTTACCTTGTCCTTGCACCGTGCAGACAAATAGTAAAATTGTGCTCAGCCACAACATTTTCCTGAAATAAGATTTAGAAAATAGGACTGTTTCATTTATGATTTTGATGATATAATCTAGAAATCAGTTTCGATAGAGCAAACTGCCAAGCTTCACTATCCAGTTCTTAATTAAATTATAAAGGTAATGATCCTTTTTTAACCTTAGTAATTATCACCAACTGCAATTTCATAGTGCAATCAAGACACCAGGCTTTCATGAATTTAGGATTCACAACGCTCGAATATTTTAGACATAAACCGACTTTATATATGTTTTTTTGTATTTTTAAAAAAATGTAGCCAACATTGGGATGTCTTTCCCATTTATATCAAAGTTAAAGAAAGTTTAAATCCTAATGTGTGTATGTATTTGATATCGTATAATGCATTATCAGCGAAAATTACTGATACAAGAATGAATATCTGTTTTGGATGTATGTCAAGCTGATTATGGTGTCCTATGCCGTGGATATTATTTAGAAATAGACTTCAAATTTGTCAGATATGCCTTGGTTCTTGCTTGAAACGGATACCGGTACACAAATTTCCTATTGTGTTTAAAGCACACACACACACACACACACACACACACACACACACACACACACACACATATATATATATATATATATATATATATATATATATATATATATATATATATATATGACAACGCCGTTATATCGACTTACCAGTAACTTAAGCCACACACCGATCAGAACTGAGCTCTTGGTGGAGCGAACCAGGGAGCGTGTCCGGTAGGTGGCGCTGACAAGGTTGCGTGGCTCAGTCGGGGACCCAAGGTTAAATCTTAGTATGGATTATATGTAGCATAACCAGACATTCTTTCGAAATTAGACAATCTTTATATTATTTCAAATATTCATTATATACCATGAAGCACTGTTTTATATTTTTAATGAAACGGCTTTCAGAACTATTTTCGTATTTATCTAGGTGGTCGAGGCGAAAGTAATTAACTTTTTTAACCATACTAGTTTCCGTATTTCAGCCATTTTCTGGCCAACAAATCTAGGAGAAACTACACCATAAATGAACAAACACATGCAATGATTTTGAGGTAAAATGGGTATCAAGTCCCAGGAAAAATTTCAATGTGGCTTGGATTTCCCACAAATGTAATCGCCTGGGGAATTTACATCCTTATTATCTACATCGTACATATATGAACACAATTTGAATTCGTGAGAAACTAGATCATAGTTGAAAGGCTAAAATCACTGTTTTATGTTCTCATTATATTCTTGTCTTTTGGGAGAAAAAAGAGATTAAAGATAAATAAATAGATAATACTTGTCAATCCTATAACCAGTTTCTGACTCACTCCTAGGCAATCCTCTATATACCTTGGAAGATTAACTTTCTAGAGGCCCTCAGTACAGAACTTTAAAATAGCCATTACTAGTCCAATAATCTCGTAGTCGGCAGATGACACCCGTCCGAGCAAGCGAGTTTCTACCTTCTGGGGAATACTGCTTCGGCTAGCCACCACCTCGG
>BOPN01002297.1:0-5000 GCA_017312705.2 Penaeus japonicus | reverse complement strand
CAGAGGCTGGGGGACATGCTGGGGGGGGGGGGGGGTCCTACAACTCCCCAGAGAGGAAGCGAGGATATGCACCATTAGCGATCTCTGCAATAAGATCAAGCCTCGGATCTCCTAGTGTCTGACAAATCACACAACCAACAGGCCATAGCGAATGCTGTTGCAAGCATTGTGGTGTGCCAGACGCCACATTTTAGCACAACCTCCTGGAGTGTGAACATACACACTTCCTGAGACGACCACTTCTGCCTGACGCTAAACCCTTGTAAGCTGGAAAGCCTAGAGCTTATCCAGCTACCACGTTAAGTTTCAGTTATGATCATCAGATGAGACAGCTTTACTTTACATACTTGCAACCAAAGGATAGACCAAATCATTCGGTTCAACATCATTATTATTCTTATCATCATAATTATTACTAGCGGTACTGTTATCATTGTAATAATTATCCTTATCATTGTTGTCATTATCATCATACTTATTGATGTCATTATTATTTTGATTATTACTATTATCATTACTATTACTATTATTATTAGTACTATTATTATTATTATTATTATTATTGTTATCATTATTATTATTATTATTATTATTATTATCATTGTTGTTATCATTATCATTCTTATTATCATTATTATAATCATCATCAACATTATTTATATTATTACTTTCATCATCATAATTGTTATTATCATCATTATCATCATTATCATAATTTCCATCCTGCCCCATCCATAGGACACTTATTATCATTATTATTTTTTCGGGTGGAGGGGTCATGAAATGTATCCCAGTAACTGTATTATTTTTGTTTTTCATTACAGCACATCAAACAAAACTATTTTATTAAATTTAAAACAACTGAAATGTTGAGAGATATACCAGCATTCAATGCGATATATTAACACAGCTTTAGTTTAACTAGTGAAATTAAAAAGATAATGATGCTTTTTGGATTAGACATGATATATACTCCGGATTACTGCATGTCATTTGATAATTTAGGTACATGAATATACCAACTATAATTGAAACCGAATGAGATATGAGTACAAGAGTAAACATGCAACGTCTAATATATATTATTAGGTGAAATACTATTAACGATTTCCTAATATCAGATGTAAACATTTATATATTACAAACCAATAGTTACATGGACTTTTAAAATATGTATCTATAAGTCCACATCTTTAACATCCTATTCCAGGTCTTCCAGCTAGTCTACTGCAACAGGAAATCTAATTATCCTGGAAAAAAAATCCTATGGTGACCTCTAAAACTGAAATGCAAGAAGCGCCATTGAGAACGAAAATCCTTAACTTTTGTCATCTGATCTCTTTCTACAGGAAACAACATCATAAGCGGCATAGCTAGTTTATTTGCGTTTTTGTTCACTAAAGGCTAGTGACACCATCATCTACGAGATTTAGGTTGAATGGATAATAATCTCTTATATCAAAGGGAATGCAGAAACAAAGTAGGAAACCAGGGACGTTAAAGAAAACGTTGTTTGATACGTCAGAGGGGGAACTAAAGCATGTATTTCCATCATCATCTCGCGTAGAGGATATCTCGATACAACGTGACTTGAATAACCTACTATGTATGTTCGTGTCGACATTTTAGTCTTACGTTTTGTATGACAACGATTGAAGATAATGGCGTGATTACGGTGTTTTTTTCTGACGACTTATCTGAACTATTTCCAGCTTGACGATATCCCGGGTTTGGCTGTTGTCTCTGTTATCGGGAGTTAGTGGTTGTATATTGCATTGTACGTACTTGACGCCATCATTAACTGGGAAACGATCAAGTGCAGAGTCTGCAGTCTGCTGATGAAATATAAATGTAAATGTTAAATTACACGTGTATTTTCCTGATGCTAAATCTGTACATTTGTATACAGTTGCATAAATTTTGTAATTGTGGAATTTAAAAAATCGTTATTTTCATCTTAAGCACGCACATAATCTTTTACACGAACTTTCTTTGAGCTTCCTTTAAATAATAGTATACATTTCTTCCTCGGTTTTTCAAACAAGAACCTCATCCTTCTCATTATCTTCAACGTTTGTCGGGGAAGCGGCCGTCATGCGTACCTTAGTTGCCGTTTTGCCGCCATGTTTGTAAACATTACGCGCGGTGTATTCGAGCAAGTCGATGTTTTATTTTTTTCGGTGTGATCAGCAGATTAGCAAAAAAAGAGAGAGAAAAAAAAGGAAAAAAAACAACTATTCGGTGAGTTGCCAATACGTCCAAACCCAAAGTTAGATGTAATCTCAGCTGTGTGACCGCGCCTTGAGACTGGAAGCACAACATCCAAAATTAGAATTCACATTTGTTTCATGCATTTGCATAATCAGTATTCTATCTATCACATATATCTGGATGGTGCGCAGCTACATATGTAAAGAAATTAACAAATAACAGCAAAGAAACAGTACATTTCTACAAACAGTAAAATATTAATACTGCCAAGGGAACATAGCAAACCAAGTCGGGAGAATCGAAGCTGAGTGAAAATTACTGGAGGCGGCAAAGGCGATTATCTCATTTTTTTTGTTTTTCTTTTTTTAACGAATGGGGGATGCATCTTACAGCCACCCCCCCCCTCCCTTTCTCCTGCAGGGTTAACGCCTGTCGTACTGTAATGAATTAATCAGTGTGTACACTATAATTAGTGTTATGGAATTTGGTGTGGTGTTTAATCACTGGACAGCTAGTGATGTTTTTTTTCCACATGGAAAGCTAATCACAAACCACGTGGCTGGAAACCAAGTCCTTGACTCTATTTCAATATTCAGTTCAGTTTTTTTTCTTCGTTGTCTTCCACTATTTTATTTTCTTTCTGTATTCATTACATTCCGTTTATTTCCTTTGATTCTGTTTACCCTTCTTATCTGCCATGATAGATGGATACGGGCAAATGAATATGTATCATATGATTTGACCAGTGTAATTTTTCCCTTTTAGTATTTTCTTGATATGAATTTTCAGTGACTATTTATCTATCGATCGTTTTGTTAAAAAAAATCGAAGTCACGCTAAGTTAATTTTTAGAATAAATTACTTCTTGTTTGGTATGTCTCCGGTAAAGTTGCCTGTCTGATATTTGATTTTGCAAATATGCTACAGATTACAACGTTTTTATTGTTGGAAGTAAGAACATTGCAGATTAAATGATATGTCAATGCAGTACTTTAAATATGCTTTTTATATATTACTTACGATTATTCATCCGGTGCTCCAGTATTTTTTTCACTAATCATAATCTATTTATCTATCTATTTCAACGAACAGACTTTGTAGGAGTAATAGACACAAAATAAAAAGTACCATGCATTAAATTCACTTTTCTTTTGCTCAGTCGAAGCAATGGGAGAAGGTGGGATGGGAGTGGGAGAGGGGAGAGGGGAGAGGGGAGAGGGGAGAGGGGAGAGGGGAGAGGGGAGAGGGGAGAGGGGAGAGGGGAGAGGGGAGAGGGGAGAGGGGAGAGGGGAGAGGGGAGAGGGGAGAGGGGAGAGAGGAGAGGGGAGAGGTGAAAGGTGAAAGGTGAAAGGTGAGAGGTGAAGTGAGAGAGGTGAAAGGGGAGAGGGGAGAGGAGAAAGGAGAGAAGAGAAAAGAGAGAGGAGAGGAGAAAGGAGAGAAGAGAAAAGAGAGAGGGGAGAAGGGAGAGGGGAGAGAGGAGAGAAGAGAAAAGAGAGGGGGGAGAGGGGAGAGGGGAGAAGAGAGAGGAAACAAAAGAGAGGAGAGAGGAAAGAAACGAGAGGAGAGATGAGAGAAAAAAGAAGAGAGAAGAGAGAGTAGAGAGAGGAGAGAAGAGAGAAGAGAGGAGAGAAGAGAGGAGCGAGGAGCGAGGGGAAAGGGACCAGAGATGGGGGAGAAGGAAGCACATCCTCTCCCCCTCGGCAGCTATACATTCAGTCAATGGTTCCCACAAGGTGTTTGGATATCGCTCTGCAGGGACCCGAGCCACGACGTATAGCGCGCGTATTTTGTTTCGGACCGAGCCAAGATGGCCGAGCGCTGGCGGGAAGTTTGAACGTCCAGTCACGTGTGTGTCGCCTGGTGATGCGGACAGCGACCTTAATGAGGTGTGAGTGGTTGGTGTGTGTTTGTGGCTTTGCTTGTTTGTTGGTATGTGCGGTGTGTGTTTGTGGGGGGGGGGGGTGGAGGGGTGTATGTGTATGTTTGCACACGTCTATTTCCCTCCTGATGGTTTTCTTAAACTGTTTATTTAATCTCTCTATATGTTTCCCTTTTTCTCTATCGGTCGATCTCCCTGTTTCCCTTTTCCATTCACTCTCTCTTATTTTTCCTTTTCGATGTAAATCTCTTTCCTTTTTTTCTCTCTCCTCTCTCTGCATGCCTCTATTGTTATCTCTTGAACTAATCATATTCCACTGGTTCTCTCTGCACTATCAACATATAACAAAAGTGAAATGATAAAAAAATCCCGGGAATTCCCTCACTACAGCTTGCGCATCACGCGTTGCATTAATTATGTAGATATGAACATTTATTTCGTCATTGCCTTTAGTCGCACTTGCTTCACCATCAAGCTATAGGTTTCCGTTAGTATCTTCCTCTTTTTTGAATCGCATTTCCTTCGCTTCATTTAAGTGGTGGAAGGTAAAGGTTAACTTACTTTTTATTCTGCAAAATTGATTTCCTTGCGTATGCCTCGTGGTAGTTCTTAGTGGTAGTGACGATAGTAACGGCTCTTCCATCTCGCGCTGTTCTCCTCGGTCTTCCTCCTCCCTTAGTTTGTATCTCTCATTTATTTCTTGTCGTTTGGATAAGAATAAACTCTGTCTAGAGATAAGATTTTCAAGATACCTTCTCAGTGTTCTTTCATGTTGCTATAATTCATTTACAAAGTTGTAAATCCTTGCTTTGTAAAGTTTGAAGTCTTTTACACAGCCAGAAATATTTACTTTGGAAAGTAAAAGACCCCTAATTATGTTTGTATGTGTGTGTGTGTATATATGCATATA
>BOPN01002296.1:197500-200000 GCA_017312705.2 Penaeus japonicus | reverse complement strand
CGTTAATCCGGCAGTCAGCCATTGTTGTAACCCCTTACAACGAAATCGCCGTTGTTTCTCACGCTCACTCCCGGTCGAGCTTCATCCGGGAACCTTGGCTATTCCCGTTGATTACCCCCCACCCCCCACCCCTCCTCCTTCCTTTAAGAAAATCGGTCATGATGTAGATTTCCTCTTCTCCTCCTTTGCTTCTCTTTCACGCGGCTCACTTGTTGTCCCTTTGTGCACTTTTGGTTTATATTTCTCTCTACGTTCTCGATCTGGAATCTGATTTTTTTTCCCTTTTCATTTCGAAGTCCTTATTCTATTTAAGCATTCCATTGTTTATTTATTCCTACATTTTAATATCATCAAAGGTTTATTACCGCGGATTCCGTGAACATGATCCTCCTCGGACACCAATATTATCCTAAGGACGGAGGCGTTATTTTTAGATCCTTCTCTCCTTCCTCCCCTCCGCCCGTGCCTCCGCCTCCCCTCCTCCTCCCTTCCGCCTCCCCTCCTCCTGTGTTTTGTTTCGGGGACATTTTTATGGTTTGAGGAAATGTGAATTCTGGTGTCTGTTTGGGCTCGTACGTCATCAGGCGGCGGGTGTCGTCGTTCTTCCGCCTTTTATTTGTGACGAACGCCCTCGCTGGCGATGTTAGGGGGTGGTTAGTGTTTTACGCCCGCTTGCTCACTGGCTCCGCGGAGGAGTTTATGCACAAAAAGGCGCCTCGACACACGCTGAAGGGTGCACACACACAACACACACACACACACACACTCAGAGAGAAAGAGAGAGGGAGAGAGGGAGGGAGAAAGAGAGAGAGAGAGACAGAGAGAGAGAGAGAGAGAGAGAGAGAGAGATTGATTGATTTTGATACAGTTTATTTGCAGAACAATTTACATGCCCTGCAAAAAGCCAGGGTAAGATGTCAAGTATCTATCCAAACTGGCTAATCTTCTATTGCGTAAAGGGCTTAGTCAAGCACAAATCTTACATACCTGAGGGGCTGCATTATACTGGTTAACATATTTACATGTTTTACCTAGTCGGTAAAAAACCTTTTATGTCACTGATCATGTCAAAGACAAGACCAGTGTCTATAATAAGATTAATATAATCTACAAGTGATGTTCTTTGTACAGTGCTGTTCGATCGATAGGATGCAGTTTCCGTACAGCAAAGCAAGTAGTGGTTGAGACTATGTGATTTAGCTTTTTTGCACAATTTACAGTGGTGATATGTGACTGGTTTTGCATCCAAAACTGCATCCTGCACATATTGTATAGTATAGTGATAGCCTATGCGTAGCCTGGTTAGTATAACTTGTTGCCTCCGTGATAGACCTTTATAAATTTCATAGGGCTTGTCCATGTATAATGTCCCGGCAATACTTTCATAATGCCAGATAGTGCCATGTCCATTCTTTTTCATCTTTTCTGTGGCCCATACCTGATCCTCATACCTTAAACAGCTGATAATACATCTTTTCATCTGAGTAAGAGATAATGTTATAGCTTAGTGTGGTTCTTCATAGGAAAGTGCGAATTTGGCTAACTGGTCAACTTTTTCACATGATGGTATTCCTATATGAGACGGTATCCAGTGCAATGACACTTGTATAACACTTGTATACCCTGCTCTGAGAGTCTGTAAGGGGAAAAAAAAGTGTTATTACCGGTGCGGGATACGCCCTTCATTCCTACTCCGCTAGTTTGGTGACGGGTCGGTAGGAGGGTGACGCAACCCGGTACGAGTATCATACGTGTCACGACCCCCTATATATAGGGGTTCCTTGGAATATGAAAAATTATTACAGGGGTTCCTCCAAGGTGTAAAGGTTGGGAATCACTGACTTAGAGGCTAACCGGGTTTTCCACGAGATCTCTGGTTGACTCTACCGTAGCCTCTCCCCGAACGCACACTTTACTCTCTGCAAATTAGTCTGACATTGAAAAGGAAGACTAAGGGAAAATAAGACAAATAATGCAACATTAACATTACAATGTTAATGTTGCATGTTGCTCTCTGGAGACAAGAAATTATGAAGAGGTAATTAATAAGTAGATGAATAGTTATATAAATAGATGAATTAATAAAAGTACGATAAGAAGGTAAATCTCATCTTTCCTGCGGATCATTCATCAAGCTCATCAGGTACATCATTGCCACAGGTCAGTGTTTCTCACTCAGACTCGTGTTTCATCCCTTTTATGTATCATTAATCATCGCATATTTCCTGTAGTGTCGAACATGCAAGTTTGCCCAGCGAGGGAGGCGGGCAGCCACGACAGCGCTGTCTTACGTTACAGCGCACTGACATTTCACCCTCCCAGCCCGACCTAAGGGACGTCCTCCTCCCCCATCCTCCAGAGTCGGATCCCAAATCCTGCCTCTTTCCTTGTTTTCTCTTCTCCCCTCAGCGATAATTCATGACATTTGTCTGCCTTGATCTGGCTCTGAGCTCTGCCTAAAGCAGCCTCGGTCCTCCTCGCTGAGCCTGTCTCGGAACAC
>BOPN01002296.1:142500-150000 GCA_017312705.2 Penaeus japonicus | reverse complement strand
CCCAACCATTAGCGTTTTATTGGCAAGGAGAGACGCGACATTGCAAATCATCGCGGCCAGAAGAGACAGTCTCATCTCATTTGTTGCATTATGTCTCTCAAGATAGTTTCGCGACAATATGTACTGAGCCACATCCCTCCATAGAACAGAGTACTGGCAGAGCATAATTTAACCCCGGCATGTTTTATTCTCTCGTAAATGTTGGGTGATCTACGTCGACCTAGCCATTATCGTGGTCATAAAGGACTCCCTGCGGCGACTGGATCCAGCACTGATGGTGATTACCTCTGACATGGAAAGAAGCCAGAACGCTCGTGAGGACAAAGGTAACATTACGAACTGAGAGCGAGCCAGAGTTCCCTTTGCTGGGGGCCTTCGAAACGGACTCATGAGAGCTTGTGCCACAAAAGAATTCCCACCCATTGCTGGCTTTGCAACAGCTCACTAAACCAGCAACGCCCACGTGTCGAATCGCATCATACTTAATATAATCAGCATAATCACAATGATAAGCATTATTACTGATAGCGAATCGATGTAAGCAAAATGAAACTTGAGCCAAAACTATGGATATAAATGGCAAGGCGTTCGCAGTATGGCGAGACTCGGGTCAGTAATGGCAGGTTATGGATTTTATGATTCCGGAGTCCCGCACGCAAAGGGCGTCCGGCCAAATGACACGGGCTGAGAGCACGGCAATCTCGCGACGTTCATCAGCTGATAATGAGGAGCTGAATTGAAAATGATGACAGGGATAATGACTGTAGACTGCTTTGTGTTTGTCGCTGCGCATGTCCGCGACGGATTTATATCCTGAAATACTTGCGCTTTCAGCATCAGTCTCGCCCGATGGAATAAGAGCTTCCAGTTGACTGTTTTTCATATTCTTTGTTTCTTAATATATCGTGACTAGTATCATCACCATTGCTATTATCGTTGTTGTTGTTGTTGTTTCTTTATCATGATTGGCATTATCATTGTTGTTTTCTTTATCATCATTATTACTGATGTTGTTTGTTTTCAAGTATCCATGTTCAATTTATTATCTTTATCATTACAGTCATTATCATCATTACCATTATTATCACTGTTACTATTATTATGAGTAGAATTATAATTTTCATAAATTTCATCATGATTATCATTATTTATCAATTATCAATTATTAGTAATCATTATCATTGTCATTAACATTATTATTACAATTACTGTTACTTTTATCGTTATCATTATCATTATCATTGTCTTGTTGTAGTTGATGGTGCTATTGCCATCATTGTTATTATCATTATCATTATCATTATTATTACCCTTCCATTTGTTTTATTATTTCTATCATCATAATTGTTATAGTTATAATCATCATTATCATCCTTATGATCCCAATTGTAGTTATCATCATCATTTTATCTTTATTATTATTATCATCCACACTAAACTCAATATTCCTAACACTGTTGCCAAGATCTTAGTGCAGCTCTGAATAATGTGACTGAAATCAATGATTAAGCACACGCGGCAATATGTGTTATGTGTTCAAAGTATGAGTAATGATTCTATTGTTTAACATATTTCTCAATGTTAATGTAGGTTATTTTATGGTCATTATTATCCTATTGAATGAAGTCATCTATTGTATGTTCAAATAAATTGTTTACTCATCATATCTACTGTTTGTATTCGATGTTCAATATTCGCATATTCAATGTCGGCATCTTCCATTATCAGTAACCGTTCTCATATTTATTGTACCTCTTAGAATATCTAGCATTTACGTTTATTCTGTTCCTCTCTAGTAAACTTCTTAAAAGAGGCGCACCTACCCGTGGATTTACAAACATAAACCAAAAGAGATATAAATGCTGATAAACTCATTCGAGAACTGAGTAATTCTTTGACCCCCACCGTGATTTTACGTAAGTTCATCATGACCTGGTTTGGCTTTACTTCACTTATATAGACGCGGTCCTTAATTAATGAGTTCGTCTGTTTAAAACATGCGCAGAGCTCTCCTTCCAAGGCTCCTACGGTTGTCTTGAAGAATCCACCAGAACAGAGAAAGCAGCTGAGTGAAGGGCGAAGCAGTGGCTACAGGGCTTGTTTTTTCGGGTCAGTAATGTGTGAAGGCCGAAATTGTTTTAATTTTCTAACTATTTTTATCTGATGATTATATTTGTTGCGTATTCCTATCATCCTTGTTGATGATTACAAAGAATAATGCCCTTAATCACGGAGAATGCTTAATCGTATGCAAAACGATCGAGATTTTAAACTATATCCAAAATTCACCTCGTCTCATGATCGTCTCCTCAATACGAGTAGCCTTTATCATTCAATAACGTGGAAAAGAATTAGAATCAAGCGCGCGAAAAATAAGAAATAAACATCATAAAACAGACGGATAAAAAAACGTGTATATACAATGCATTTCTAAAAATCTCACCAATACAAAATATGACAATAATCATGATAATGATGATATGGTAACCACTTATTCATATTCCTTCTACAAGGATACATTTTTTCAAAGCCTAATTCAACAAAAGAAAGTTTAATTGTCAGTTCCTGCAGTTTCTTGATTGTCTTGCCTGCCATTAGTGTCTTGCACGGCAATTTGACTTCCCTTTTCGGTTGTTTCGGCCACACGTCCACCACCACTGAGCAAAGCCTCTCAGCTGTAGGTCATTTTCTTGATTCATAATACTCTGTTAGTAATGTAGCTAATTCTTTTTAATACAGGTGCGTCCATCTGAGACTAAGTCCCTGTTACTCCAGCCAAAAAACCTGGAGGCACTCCTGGGAATCCATGTTTTTTAGCAAAATTGTTCAATACAAATATTTAAAAGGTGAGCGAATCTGCAAATATGAAAAAATCCGATTTCAGAATATGGGGAAAATTTAAAAGTGAAAAACCGGAACCAAGAAACAGGAGACGATCAGGAAGGATTCGAACGGCGCGAACGAAAGAAATCTATCCTATTCGTACATTATCTTTACAGATGATAAACCGTATGAACCAAAAACCCTTCCTAACCCGGGGGCTCTGCCGCTTGACCCCCTTTCGATTGCCGTGTTACCTCCGACAGCCTCCTGGAGTTATGTGACGAGAGCATTGTTAAATTTGCTGATAGACGGCTGCGCATATGCAGCGCATGGATTTCAAAGGTCTCGAACACATATCCTGTCTTGAATCATGATTGAGTAAGGCCAGGGAGGGCTGCACTCTGTCCTGGACCTCCCACGACAGTTTTTCCTTATTGTGACTTTATCGTTGCCGACCACAATATCAAACATAAACCATTAGATGTGTTTTATGTATTCTATGAATTGCCATCATTCTCTCTCAGTGTCCGTCCTAGCCGCACCCTTGTTGGTAAGATTTTTCCAAATGGTTTCAATGTGACCTGTGGGAAAACCGAGGACTTCGTCAGACACCGCCCCCCCCCCCTCCCTCGCTCCCTTCCCTTGCTATCGGGCTCCGTGATCTTGTTACCTCCAGCATCAATGTCTCCGCTCCCTGGGGAACGCGTCGAGCCGGATGCCCTCTCCTGTTCCCTTCACCTGTGTCCCCCTCCCCCCTCCCGCCTCCCACCTAACCCCTCCCACCCCTCGGTTATGTATTTTCACACCTATGTTTATTTTATTCCTACGCGAATTTAATATATGTATATACACACACATATATACATATATATATATATAGATAGATAGATAGATAGATATAAATATAGATATGTGTATATATGTGTGTGTGTGTGTGTGTGTGTGTGTGTAGAGAGAGAGAGAGAGATAGATAGATAGATAGATAGATACAGTTACACACACACACATACATATATACACACACATATATACATATATGTATATATATATATATATATATATATATATATATATGTATATATATATTTATATACATATACATATACATATATATATATATATATATATATATATATATATATATATATATATATATTTATATACATACATATATATATATATATATATATATATATATATATGTACATATATGAATATATATACATGTATATACATAAACACACACACAAACACACATATACTTAGTCTATATGTAGTCTAATTGTCTGTCCGTATTTCTTTTTAACACACACACCTACACATGTGCATTTAAACAAGTATCCCACGTAGCGATTATATGAATTCAAGCGAAAATACTGAAATGGGACATGTGTAATTATATGTTTTGTCGACCATAATTTCCAGACAATAATACTGCGGAACGAAACACGAAAAAGCGTTGATCGGCGATCGCCGTGTCGGCCATTCCGCGCGATCTGATTACCGTCCCCCATCGACGGGGCGGCGCGGCGCTGCACGCTTTCATTACCGTCCGGGCATGCGGTCACTTGTCGGATGACATATGATTTTTCCATTACCGGAGGGATGTCAGCTTGTCCGTTTGTGTTTTTTCATCTCTATCTGTGACAGGCTAATTGGACAGCACGAGGCATCAACGCCATTCATGCTCCGAGTTCTCACGAATTAGTGGCACGAAAGTCCGCTCTTTTTCTTCCCTCTTTTTAGGATCCCTCGCTCCCCGAGGAAGACTATCGCCAGGGATGGTGACGCGGTCGTCATCCGTGCAAGAACCACGGGCGAACCCCAACCATTAGCGTTTTATTGGCAAGGAGAGACGCGACATTGCAAATCATCGCGGCCAGAAGAGACAGTCTCATCTCATTTGTTGCATTATGTCTCTCAAGATAGTTTCGCGACAATATGTACTGAGCCACATCCCTCCATAAGACAAATTACTGGCAGAGCATAATTTAACCCCGGCATGTTTTATTCTCTCGTAAATGTTGGGTGATCTACGTCGACCTAGCGTATCGTGGTCATAAAGGACTCCCTGCGGCGACTGGATCCAGCACTGATGGTGATTACCTCTGACATGGAAAGAAGCCAGAACGCTCGTGAGGACAAAGGTAACATTACGAACTGAGAGCGAGCCAGAGTTCCCTTTGCTGGGGGCCTTCGAAACGGACTCATGAGAGCTTGTGCCACAAAAGAATTCCCACCCATTGCTGGCTTTGCAACAGCTCACTAAACCGAAAACGCGCCCACGTGTCGAATCGCATCATACTTAATATAATCAGCATAATCACAATGATAAGCATTATTACTGATAGCGAATCGATAATAACAAATGGAAACTTAGGCAAAACCTATGATATAAATGGCGAGCGGACTGCCGTGTTGACGAGACTCGGGTCAGTAATGGCAGGTTATGGATTTTATGATTCCGGAGTCCCGCACGCAAAGGGCGTCCGGCCAAATGACACGGGCTGAGAGCACGGCAATCTCGCGACGTTCATCAGCTGATAATGAGGAGCTGAATTTAAATGATGACAGGGATAATGACTGTAGACTGCTTTGTGTTTGTCGCTGCGCATGTCCGCGACGGATTTATATCCTGAAATACTTGCGCTTTCAGCATCAGTCTCGCCCGATGGAATAAGAGCTTCCAGTCGACTGCTTTTTCCTCTTCTTTGTTTTCTTAATATATCGTGACTAGTATCATCACCATTGCTATTATCGTTGTTGTTGTTGTTGTTGTTTCTTTATCATGATTGGCATTATCATTGTTGTTTTCTTTATCATCATTATTACTGATGTTGTTTCGTTGTAGTATCATGTTCATTATTATCTTTATCATTACGGTCATTATCGTCATTACCATTATTACTGTTACTATTATTATGAGTAGAATTATAATTTTCATAAATTTCATCATGATTATCATTGTTATCATTGTCATTGTAGTAATCATTATCATTGTCATTAACATTATTATTACAATTACTGTTACTTTTATCGTTATCATTATCATTATCATTGTCTTGTTGTAGTTGATGGTGCTATTGCCATCATTGTTATTATCATTATCATTATCATTATTATTACCCTTCCATTTGTTTTATTATTTCTATCATCATAATTGTTATAGTTATAATCATCATTATCATCCTTATGATCCCAATTGTAGTTATCATCATCATTTTATCTTTATTATTATTATCATCCACACTAAACTCAATATTCCTAACACTGTTGCCAAGATCTTAGTGCAGCTCTGAATAATGTGACTGAAATCAATGATTAAGCACACGCGGCAATATGTGTTATGTGTTCAAAGTATGAGTAATGATTCTATTGTTTAACATATTTCTCAATGTTAATGTAGAGTTGTTATAGTCATTTATTATACTATTGAATGAAGTCATCTATTGTATGTTCAAATAAATTGTTTACTCATCATATCTACTGTTTGTATTCGAATGTTTCAATATTCGCATATTCAATGTCGGCATCTTCCATTATCAGTAACCGTTCTCATATTTATTGTACCTCTTAGAATATCTAGCATTTACGTTTATTCTGTTCCTCTCTAGTAAACTTCTTAAAAGAGGCGCACCTACCCGTGGATTTACAAACATAAACCAAAAGAGATATAAATGCTGATAAACTCATTCGAGAACTGAGTAATTCTTTGACCCCCACCGTGATTTTACGTAAGTTCATCATGACCTGGTTTGGCTTTACTTCACTTATATAGACGCGGTCCTTAATTAATGAGTTCGTCTGTTTAAAACATGCGCAGAGCTCTCCTTCCAAGGCTCCTACGGTTGTCTTGAAGAATCCACCAGAACAGAGAAAGCAGCTGAGTGAAGGGCGAAGCAGTGGCTACAGGGCTTGTTTTTTCGGGTCAGTAATGTGTGAAGGCCGAAATTGTTTTAATTTTCTAACTATTTTTATCTGATGATTATATTTGTTGCGTATTCCTATCATCCTTGTTGATGATTACAAAGAATAATGCCCTTAATCACGGAGAATGCTTAATCGTATGCAAAACGATCGAGATTTTAAACTATATCCAAAATTCACCTCGTCTCATGATCGTCTCCTCAATACGAGTAGCCTTTATCATTCAATAACGTGGAAAAGAATTAGAATCAAGCGCGCGAAAAATAAGAAATAAACATCATAAAACAGACGGATAAAAAAACGTGTATATACAATGCATTTCTAAAAATCTCACCAATACAAAATATGACAATAATCATGATAATGATGATATGGTAACCACTTATCTATATTCCTTCTACAAGGATACATTTTTTCAAAGCCTAATTCAACAAAAGAAAGTTTAATTGTCAGTTCCTGCAGTTTCTTGATTGTCTTGCCTGCCATTAGTGTCTTGCACGGCAATTTGACTTCCCTTTCGGTTATTTCGGCCACACGTCCACCACCACTGAGCAAAGCCTCTCAGCTAAAGGTCATTTTCTTGATTCATAATACTCTGTTAGTAATGTAGCTAATTCTTTTTAATACAGGTGCGTCCATCTGAGACTAAGTCCCTGTTACTCCAGCCAAAAAACCTGAGGCACTGGGAATCCATGTTTTTTAGCAAAATTGTTCAATACAAATATTAAAAAGGTGAGCGAATCTGCAAAT
>BOPN01002296.1:97500-102500 GCA_017312705.2 Penaeus japonicus | reverse complement strand
GTCAGTTTCATTGTGAAGACGTTAGAAGGACACATGGTCTTGCCAGCTGTACCTTTGCACAGGGTCTTGAAGATGTGAAGCTAGATTCTTCTGCATAGGTACCAGCATCTAGTACCGTTGGGAGAATTCGTGGCCCTGGCTACCAAGCCAATGTCTGGTGACAACAGCCCACAGCTGTGAACTACACTGCTAAGCTTCCACAGGCTCAATATCATTACCAGAGTCAAAGTCAAGAGTTGATTAATGACCTAGTGTTGCCTCACGCTGACTTTGGATTACAACTTTACACAGTGCCCAGTCCATGCAAGTCATGAAAAGCCTTCTTGCAAGGGCATGGCCAGCTTATTTTTACAGAAAAGAAGCTGGTAATACCCATACCATTCTTTTCAACACTTTCAATACCAAACCGTCCAATATTCTTATTGGAGATTCTTGTAGATTTCAGGATCTCCCAGAGTGATTCCTGATTTAGTTAGTTGAACGACTTCTTTTGGTAGATGTAGACTGCAAGCAGCCACAACTACACTCGCGATGGCGCTCGACAGTGATTTGAAGCACAAGGGAAATGTCTAATATGAATTTGCCAGCAATAAATCTGGATTGCTCCAGTCTATGGTGTCTCAGCAAGTAGTCTCTGCATATATGTAATATATTATATATATATATATATATATATATATATATATATATATATATATATATATATATATATATATATATATATATATATATATATATATATATATATATATATAATATATATACATATATATATATATATATATATATATATATATATATATATATGCATATATATATATATATATATATATATATATATATATATATATATATATATATACATATATATATATATATATATATATATATATATATATATATATATATATATATATATATATATATATATATATATATATATATATATATATATATATATGCATATATATATATATATATATATATATATATATATATATATATATATATATATATATATATGTATATATATATGCATATATATATATATGTATATATATATATATATATATATATATATATATACACACGCACACAGTTTGTAAGACCAAAAATGCATCCAGCACGTCTGCTTCTGGTCTGCGAGCAAGCCTTCGTCTCTGTCTCTCTCTCCTTTTCTCTCTCGTTCTCCCTCTCGTTCTCCTTCTCCCTCTCCATTTGTCCCTCTCTCTCTCCTTCTCCCTTTCCTTCTCCCTCTCTCTCTCCCTCTTCCTTTCCCTTCCTTCCCTCTTTCTCTCTCTCTCTCTCGCTTTCGCTCTCTCTCTTTCGTTCTCTCTATCTCTCACTCTCTCTCTCTCTTTCTCACTATGTCAGTCTCCTTTCATCTTTCTATCTCTCTCTCTCTCTCTTACTCTCTCTCTCTCTCTCTTACTCTCTCTCTCTCTCTCTTTTCCTCTCTCCTCCCTCCCTTACTTCCTTCCTCTCTCCCTCCCTCCTTCATTCCTTCCCGCCCCCCCCCCACCTCCCGCGTGGATCGGGCGTGATGATCCACGCCGGTCGCCCCTTGACATCCCACTCCCTGCTCCTTGAGACTCTCTTCCCTGGAGTGCTGAAGTATCACTCCAGAAAGCAGGCAAGGCAGTAGGAGAGCAGACTAGGAAATAAAGAAATCGGCATAAGAGCAGGTAGACAAAGTAAACAATGATTAGGCAAACAAAGCCAGAAGAAATGGGGGAAAGAGCAGTGAAGTTATTAGGGACACTAATAATCAACATTCATAAAAAGTAAAGACATTTCCACCACCAATGACACACGCAAAAAATAGTTTGTATTTGTGTAAACGAAAGTGGGAAATTCTTTCTTCCTCGCATTTATCACCCTGGGATGCCGCCACGCTCCCGTTACCGTCCCCGACCGACAGTAATGAGGCGTCTGGACACTGTTTTGCAAAGCCATTTCCTTCCTCCCGCGTAGCGCTCGCTCCCCCCCACTTTGCCATTCCAACTCACAAACAAAGGCCCTCCCCGCTCTGTCCACCTCCATATGATTACTATAAAAGTGCGACATGAAAGTATTCCATAAGATAGCCCGATTGTCTCCTCTTTCCCCTGGCATGGCACTCTCCCAAAGCCTGTCAGCGGTGCCTGAGGGATGGGTGTCGGTCCCTCGAGTGTCGCCTCATAGTTTCCTCCCGCTTCGTGGCGCGTGAAATGAGAGTGAGCCAGCTCGCTCTTGGTCCTCTTTTAAGAACATAACAAGAACAGATTTCATCTTTCTCATCCTACGGATCGTTGCAAAGATTTAGTGAAAATCTAAGGAAACGCTTGTCATTGTCTCTAAGTCGTGGCATTGTGTGGGAGGAAAGTAAAAATAACAGTACGAGATACCGGGTCCATGAAGGCATTTTATAGAAATGTATAAGCTAAATAGATTAGCAGGCCTTTCTTGTGAGGGCATTTATAATTGATTACGGCATGCTTGTTTATTTGTGTGTTTGTATGTGCTTGCTTGTCTGTGGGTTTGTCTGTTTTTGTGTTTATCTGCGAGTGTTTATGCATTTGGGCCCGTGTATATTTGTTTGAGTATGTGTTTGTTTGTGTATATGTGTGGCTGTGTGCTTGCCCGTGTATATTTGTGGGAGTAATCGTAAGTTTATGTGTATATTTGCCTGTGTATGTGTTTGTGTTTTTTTGTGTGAAATACTATGTGTGTGTGAGCCATCCACTGACAGCAATGACAGGAATGTTTTCCCGTTCATTTTCTACAAATTATATAAATGTGAGACTTGTGTTTGCCTTTATGTTGAATGTGTTGGCGAAAACAGATCAGATTACCGTGAAAATCACATACATTGCAGAAATATTGGATGCAGAAAGAAAAATGAAAACATAATATTGACTAATATCCAATGCGCTCCCACGGGGTCTTGTGTTATAAGGAAAGATTTAATACGTGTCAGCATGTTTTGCCGACAGCATGTTGTTTGCCGAGTCTGTGATCAGTTTTTGAAGGCTGAGCGCGCGCTTGTGTGCTTGTCTACGTAAGTTTAGTTTGGGCATGTGTGTATCTGTGCGCATGATTTTGTCAGCGTTTATACTTGTCTGTTTGCGTTTGTGTTTTGTTTTGGTTGCATGTGTCTATACCTTTCTCTTTTTGTTTAAGAAATGGCTAGAACACTCTCTGCATTGGATTCGTTCCAATGCGTTTTACTACCTGTAGAGTTTGGGCCTTCTTGATTTTCCCCTTTATATGCTAAGCACTCTCCCCTCTCCGTCTTTTTTCCTCTATGCTATTTCCCCTTGTTTCCTCCTTGGCCTAAACGCGTCTGTTGGCGCCTCGCTACGTTCTAAGAAATCTAATGGTCCATACTCTTTCCTCTCTTCTTTTCCTTTCAGCTTCTTGGCTTTTCCAAGTCTTAAAGTCTTGATACTTTTAATTCGCCAGTTTTTTTTCCTCCTCCATGCAATCAGATCCTGAACTCCTGAAGGCCATCACACACAAGGGGATTACTATTATTTGAAAGAATATTCACTTTCAGCCTCCGAAGCCAGATCCTTTGTCTGTCGTTCATTCTTCTTTTTATGCTATTTTTTTCTCTACGTTCAATAGCCCCGTAAAATACTGCAATTTCATTTCGTCACATTCATTTCTTCAAAGAACATTTACGAATTCTTAGAGTATCCTTTTTTCTCCTCCCAAGAGCTTCTTTATCTTCCATATTTTTTCAGTGATCGGTCCAGCGCCTCTATACCTCTCCGGGGCGTTCAATCTTGCCTCCTCCTTATCAGTGATGCATTCCTCCCTTCTCGCCACTGCCTGAATTTCTAACTTTCGACTCCCTCCCCTTCTCCTAATCATCCTATCACCTTTTACCATCCAACTGACCGGGCTTTTCTCATTCTAGATATCCAGTTATCTAAACCTTTTCTCCTCACCCTGCTGGGGACTCTCTAGGGAATCTATATTTGTAAATTAAGACAAACTTTTTTCTCCAAAGATTAACACCACTATGCGAGCTGCTGGAACTTCCTCGCACTCTAAATCCATAGTAATTGTTCTTCATTGCTTCGTATTCCTCTTCGCCCATCCGCACCACAGCACCAGCGAGGCTACTCGCCGCTGCCCTCGTCTGCCCTCTGAAACTGTACATCCGCTCTGCCGATATCGCTATCGAACTCTGGGTCTGCTTGAGAATCCTTTTCTGAGCCATCTAGTATAAACACCTTCCTTACGGAAATGTGGAGTCGAGAATGGCCCCAGTCGAAATGTAGGAACCCGAAGTAACCCGATTTGATGCAGAGTAATCAGAAATGAACCTAAGTGAACGTTCTGCAATGCCTCATACCCGTTGGCAACGTTGCAAAGAAAAACTCGGAAACAGAAGGTTTGAAGTTGTAGTTGGTTCATTTCGCTTCACTGAGCTGTAAACTAAGTTCATTTTTTTCTTTCCTTCTCAAAATGATTTTTTCCCTTTCATATGGGATTTTATCAGGATTCATTTAGTTTTTTTTTCTGAAGACCGCTGTGTCTGACGACCACCAGATGAAATCCCGTTGAGGCCTAAGCGCTTCCCGTGTCCAACCGTCCGTGTCACCTTGTTAGTGTTATCAGTTCCCCTGTTCTCTTGCCCGCTGCGTCTCTCCAACATCCCGTCCATCCTTCAGACTGTCCCCACGTTACATTTATTAGTGCTATTATACCGCGTTTTTCATCAAACCAGGACATGTAGAATTATTTTCGGATCAACTTATCCTAATTTGCCTTTGTCGTTGCTCTTACACCCTCAAAAGCGCGAAAAGCAAAAAGTGCAACGCCTTTTAAGGTATAATCACACTAGCTTCTCCCGTCTCCCCACTTTTTCATGATATCCCTGACACCTCATTTTGACATCTCCGAAGGACTTATCTCCCTTGGGAATCTAGGCAGCCCCTTCCCTCGCTACTGCTCCTACTCTGCTCTACAGTCCTCGTTCTGGGTGTTACTTTCCGGATGGTTTCACA
>BOPN01002296.1:70000-75000 GCA_017312705.2 Penaeus japonicus | reverse complement strand
TCCCAAACAGTGATGAATTACAGTAATTTTTAAATATTACCGTAAAGCACCAAAATGCAACGCCAAATTTGTTAATTTAATTCTAAAACTTAATATTTTCAGAATCTCGTTCCCAGGCGAATATGCCAGAAGATTTAAAATGACGTCATATTGTGGCTAATTACTATCACGGCCTCGTAAACCATAGGACATTAATGAAGAAGGGCGTTGATGATGATGATTTTGTAATAGTCTCGTGTGCCCTTCCTGTCGTTCAGTGTTTTAAGCAGCGACTGTACGTAAGACTGAAAAATAAAAAGGGTACATATTATATGAAATAACCTGGTCTTGCTCATCTGTTTTTGTTTTGGTAATTACTTCCTGTATGTTACCTTGTGGCTGTAATCATTAGCATCAAAATTGCAGAAGATGCATGACCCTAATTTAATAATTTTCCACGGCTATGTAAGTCAAGCAAAGTGGGTTAATTCTATCATCACTCTGCCATTCTTTTTTTAAAGCATTTGTCTTTCTTTCCCATCAGATAGAAAGCCCAATACATTTGTTTACATTTGCGTACCCATTGCCCATGTTGACATTCACACACGTGTTCGTTGCGCCGCTGATGTCTTCGCAGAAGAGAATTTCGGGTCTGGAGACAGGGTCGAAGGGGAAGGCTCGAGTGTTCTTCTGAGTCGCTTCAATGAGCGTCATAACAAGGCCGAATGGCTTGGCACTTTCCCTCGTTGCTTCACATCTCATTGCCTTCCTGTATTTCGTGTTAAGATAGAGGAGGTTAGTGTCTTCATTTAAGTCTGAGCATGTGAGTGTGTGTGTGCGCGTGTGTGTGTGTGGTTGCGTGTGAGAGTGTGTATGTGGCAATGTTCCCTGGCAGATAATTCACCGTGGTGGGAGTAACGCCCAAGACGGGCCTTTCCATCACGCGCCAGTCCTAAAGAACCGTTGAAATAAATATTGGAAACCTCGCCAGCCCGCAGGTAGGTAAACCGTTCCCACCAACAAACAGAATCTTTTCACCTCACTTGCTTAAGTTACTGTGCGAAACAAACGTTCAAGGTTAATAACATGTCGTGGTAAAAACAACCACAAACTTTTAGCCACAGAAAGAGTTTTAGAACTGTTTTCTGCGAGAGTTTTGTTAATGTCTTAACATCTTCGACGTGCATTGGGCATCTATGTTCGATTGGAACACCCCGGCTTCCCAACTCAAGATAGAAAGTAAAATAAATCTGGTGATTTTGAGAGATGCTGTTTCTAAAATACATTAACAAGATATGTGTAAGCATTCACAGACACAGACACACACGCACACACACACACACACACACACACACACACACACACACACACACACACACACACACACACACACACACACATACACACATAAACACATACACATACATGCAAACACGCATATATACATATCTGTGTATGGATATTTACGTGTTTATGTACGTATATTCTACATTGCAGTTTGCAAAAACAAGCCATTTCTTACAACCTCAAGTAGCCTCTCGCAAAAGGTAAAACTATAAAGAACAACGTTTTGCTTTGGCTTCCCCAGAATTTCGAGTTAAAGTTTATCTTCTGAAAGCTTCAATTTGCCGCGTGTTGCCCGACTCTGACGCCGCGCATGGGGAGGCTAAGGTTCCTCATATCAAAGTGTGTATAGACTGTATCATCCTTGTCTTGCATGAGGCGACTTTCTCAGTCCTCACAACAATTCATACGAAAAGGAGTTTTTACGGAAACTCGTAAGGAACACCATACTTCAGCTGCAATATGCTGAATGAAGTCGGTTATCAGTGTGTGTGTGTGTGTGTGTGTACATACACATATACATACATACATATATATATATATATATATATATATATATATATATATATATATATACATATGTATGTATATATATATATATATGTATATATATATATATATATATATATGTATATATATATATATATATGTATATATGTATGTATATATATATATATATATATATATATATATATTATATATATATATATATATATGTATATATATATATATATATATATATATATATATATATATATATATATATATATATATGCATATATATATATATATATATATATATATATATATATATATATATATATATATATATATATATATATATATATATATATATATATATATATATACACATATATATGTGTGTATATATATATACATATATATATATATATATATATATATATATATATATATATATATATGAATATATATATATATATATATATATATATATATATATATATATATATATATATTTGGAACGTGACATTATACAAATAATCTAGAATATCCATCCATTGCTCCTTCAGCAAAGAGCAAAACGGAACTGCTTTTGATATATAATTCTAAGATATCAACTGTGCAGAATTAACAGATGCGATACCAGTGTAAGACGCATATCGTGCGTGTTCTTAAGAATATGAACTCCCTACCAGATTCTGCCTACATGGGACTCACCTTCATTAATGGACTTATCAGATCGCGTAAAAATCGAACTTGCAAGATTTCTCCCGCGCCGAGCAGGATCTGCCTAATGATGCATGGCCTTATTTGCAACGAAGTCTGACGTATGCGGTCGGCCCGTATAATGTGGTTAATGTGGAAAAAAGATTGGAGGGTTCGTGTTGTTTTACCAAAATGTTTCTACGATGTTTTTAAACGAGGGAAAATGTAGATCCATGCTCGCCATATATAGATAGAAAGATGAATCGAATGATTGATTAATAAAGACTCCTTTGTATAATTAATGGTAAAAATAAGTAGAGAGGAAAAATATTTAATTATCAAATTTAGAATCTTCCTAAAGTCTAATTTAGGTGAATAAATATAGCCGCCGTGACGCAGTCTTTTTACGGCTTACAATCAAATGTTGTAATGTTTTTCTCCTTGCCAAGTTCACATATAAGTATGCTCTCAACATGTAAGTGATAATGGCAACTACTTAGTTATAAATAGAATACATACAAATATACAAGTTATTAGTGAAAACCGTGGTGCATACAAGCAACAGGAGATGAGAAGAGCTGGCAGGAACACAGGTATCAGACATGTAAGGATGCTATGAAAGACCCCTGGATTCTGTATTAATTCTCGAACCTCGGTCATGCACATACAGCAGGTCGAACCGGAAGTGAGTGTTGCTTTCAAGTAAATTCGTATGATTGATGAAAATATTATTCTCTCTCTCTCTCTCCCACTCGCTCTATCTATCTATCTATCTCTCTCTCTTCTCTTATATGAAAAAAATGGATTTTATCACAGCTGTTAATTCCCCCTTGCAAATATACGCACACATTTACTGACATTAGATGGCATCTACTATTTTCATATCTGTGTCGATCAACATGCATACACAAATGCGTGCGCGATACCACCATCCACCGCCCCCCCCCCCCCCCCCTACCCTCCCTGTGCCAGCCATACATCTCGCCCGCCCTCCCGCCTCAAGACGCCAAGGCGAAGCTCCCTCCTCATCCGCTCGCTTTTATATCCTCTGGGGCTCACTGCTCTGTTTGTTCCTTACTTTACGGCTCAATCAACTGCCACAAGTTCCTCCCGACGCTCGCGCTGCTCTTGTCCTTTTTTTCTCATGTATCTATCTTTCATCGTTCTCTCTTTTTAAATAAAGCCTTAGTGTCACCCCCGCTATCTCCGGCTCATGATAAAGCCCCCGGCCTCTCAAGTACAGCCGTGGGCACTTGTGCGCCGGACCCGAGCCGTGTTCCAGCGCCCGAGCAGCCAGATTGCATGTTCTTCTCGCCGTCCCTGACGTCACCGCCGTCGTTCACCATCGCCTTTGAATATTCATGTGGAGAGGCTGGTGGAGAGGGGGCGGGTCGAGGGAGAGGGATAGGGAGGGGGGAGGAGGTTCGTGTTCTAGGAGGTATTAGTAACCGCTCCCCCCCCCCCCTTACCCCTCCACACACGCCCTACTCCCCACATGACAAACAATAGAGCGGCCATTACCGTGGGAGAGTCTGAGGGCGGAATAAGAAGACAAAAAGAGGCGGGTGCCACCAAAGGAGTGTACGAAGAGCGAACAATAATCCTGCGAGGCTCGGGCCAAGAGGCGAGCCCTCCTTGCCTGCTTCTCGTGGCTCCTCCCTCTGTAGCTCAGGAGTTATTCTCTTCTTCTCTTTATGCTCCTTCTCATTCTTCTTTTTATGTGTGTGGGGGCAGGGGGGGGGGGGGTTGTCTTCTTCCATCTCCTGATTTTCTTCTTATTCTGTCCTCCCCTTTGCCCCTCTCCTCCAGCCGTCCTCTGCCGTGCCCGCCTTCCTGCCACTCGAAAGGCACTCTTTGTCCCTTGGCACCGTGGCCTTCTGGAGGCGTCGTGGCGGAAATGCCGGACTTCGAAGGCGGCCGCTCCTCGCTCGGGGATTTCCTCTCTTGCTCATTTCCTTCTTTTCTGCTTGACGCCTGCCGCATCTAAACTGCGCCTTCCTTTCAAGATACTCTGGTTTTGTTCTTTCTTTTTTTCTCTCTCTCTCTCTCTTTTTTTTTTTTTTTTCTTTTTTGACTGTAGTGATGATGCCAACGGTCTTAAGTATCCGGTCGACCTATTATAACTATCATTATTATTACTTTTATTATTTTTATTGTTATTATCATCTTTATTAGTACCATTATTATTATTATCATTATCATTATCATCTTTATAACTATTATCACTATCATTAGTCATTATTATTATTATTATCATTATCACTATCATCACCATTAATATTACCGTTATCATTATTATTATAATCATTACTGATATGATTATTATTATCATTATTGCTATCATCATTATTATCATCATTAATATCACTATCATTAGTCATTATTATTATTATTATTATCATTATCATTATCTTTATCCTCACCATTAATATTACCGTTATCATTATTATTATGATTATCATTGATATGATTATTATTATCATTATTGC
>BOPN01002296.1:50000-65000 GCA_017312705.2 Penaeus japonicus | reverse complement strand
GAAAAGTGGGCAAAATGGAACTATCTCAGGCAGTAAAGGCGGAGTAGCATCCGCACAAACTTTCCAGAGACGGCCTACCGATCAGCCCGTTGGAGAGGCTTCGAACCGCTTCATATGCAGAATGAACCCTTTCCGAGACAGGTCGCGGCGTCGGACCCAGGCAGCCTGAGCTATCGGATCACGTTAAGAGCCGCATCAGCAGAGGTTCACGGTTCATTATCAGTGAAACATGGCCGCTGCGCCGCCACCTGACACATTCAATTTCCAAAGCTCCTCCACTAATTCAGTGGGACCTCCTTGTTTATTGTTGATTATGAACCTTCTTCCACTCTCTCTCTCTCTCTCTCTCTCTCTCTCTCTCTCTCCCTCTCCCTCTCTCTCTCTCTCTCTCTCTCTCTCTCTCTCTATCTCTCTCCTTCATCTCTCCCCCGGTCTCGAAAGTTCTCCTATTCCTCCTTCTCCATCCCGCACCCGTTCTTTCCTTCCCTCCCCTGTCGTCACAACTTTAATAGAATCTGAACAGCAAACTTTGCCTCATAAACCCGCGCGACTAATTTGCGACCCACTCCAAGTTAACATGAACGAGCAATCTCCGGGCCCGTGACAAAGCCCGTGTGTCGCTCGGCGGGTCTCCTCGCCGCGTTCGGAACTTGACTCGTTTTCGCTTTTGTCTCCTCCTACAGAGCCTTTTCTGTTCCCTTTAATCTTTTGGCTCTCAAGCGAGGCATTCCGCGTAGCCGGTAGGTTCGTGTGGAATTCAGGGAGGGGCGGGGGTTGGGGGTGGGGATGGGGGAGGAAGAAAGTTGATAGGAAGGATGATAGGTTAAAGGAAGAAGGATTCGGAGGAGATGAGGGTCTGGTAACAAGGCCGTGCCGTTGAACGCCATGCGTTTTTTGTTTCTAGTTTAGTCTCTGCTTTCTTGCTGAAGTATGTGCCATTTGCGCTGCTTAAGCCGTTCGGAGCCTCCTTTTCCATCGCTTTACTTCTTTGCTTCTTTACCTTAGTTCAGTTTATGAACATAAACACACACGCACGCACGCACGCTCACACACACACACACTCACACACACACACATATATATATATATATATATATATATATATGTGTGTGTGTGTGTGTGTGTGTGTGTGTGTGTGTATATATATGTGTATATATATGTATATATATATATATATGTATATATATATATATATATATATATATATATATATATATATTTATATATATAAATATATATATATATATATATATATATATATATATATATATATTTATATATATATAAATATATATATATATATATATATATATATATATATATATATATATATATATATATATATATATTTATATATATATAAATATATATATATATTTATATATATATATATATATATATATATATATATATATATATATATGTATATACATATATATATATATATATATACATATATATACATATATGTGTATATATATATATATATATATATATATATATATATATATATATATATATATATATATTTATATATATACATATATATGTATGCCAGTGTGTGTGTGTGCGTGCATGAGCGTGCTTGAGTGCGTGTGCGTGTGTTCACTTTTAGTGCTGCTGTCTTCGTTTCTACATCTACATAAACGCATATATGTTTCTATATTTTGGGTGCATATGGTACAGGGGGCGCTATCGCAAGACATGTGGCCACAATAGCGCGAGCAAGATCCCAGTAACAAAGAGACTCCTAAATATTCCAGTGTCCTCCCAGCGTCCTACAGAGGGGGGGGGGGCAAGATGGGAATGGCCGAGCGACGAGCCAAAGGAGAGGGAAGGAGCAGGGTGAGCAGAATTCCAGACGGCGCTACCATTATCACTCAACTTTTACATATGAAGTGAACCTGTGCGTCTTTGTTTAACGTCATACAAGGGGGCTGGAGAGGCAAGTCGGAGGAGGGGGGGAGGGGGAGGGGGGATTTGGCTTATGCTTATCGTGTGCGTAGGATTCTTGAATGAGTTCCTGAGACCTTTTTCTCTCGGTGTTGACTTTTCATCACCGGAGCCTTGGAAGGAATTGATGACTTGCGTTTCTTCCTTCCTCTTAACCCTGATGCATATCTTCTCCTGGGCCTAGGACGCGAAAGGGGGGAAATCCCACTAGACGAGGAAAAGCAAAATAGAAAAAAAAGAATATGTGGATGTAAGGTTTACGGTTCCTTGATTTCTGAATTACATTCTTGAAAAGTTTTCGACTAACGATGTATTCAAACGACCAAATTGTGTTTTTTTTCCAAACTTCTTTAATAAAAAAGAAAAGACACGAGAGTCAAAAGGATTCCGTTCCTGTGACCTCCTTCCAACCTTCCGCGCGCCCGCGAGATGCGACCAGAAGCGCCATGAAGCACCGGGGCGACACGGCACCCGGAAGTCTCCAGCCGTCCTGCCAGCGCCCCCCCCCCCCCCACACACACGCCTCGAGAACAGAAAATAAATGAATAATAAATGTTGATGTCGCTTTTCCTCCTTGCCTTGCCTTCCTGAAAGAAGTCATGAGGCAGAAGTCACGGCACTGACAGATGCCGTACTGCGCTCCTCCTTTTACCAATGTTCATCAGAAGCTTTGTGTCTGAGAGTGCGTTTGCAGGTCGTCCTGCAGGATTATGAGGGCAAGATCAGAGCTTGGAATATGAACGCTGAATTAGATGATTGGCATGAAAATGTCAGCAAAACAATATCCATTTTCGTTGATATACTTTCCTCATAAATAATTCGAACAATACTGGAAGAAGACTAATAGCTAGCAAAAACTGTAAATTAGAAGGCCCACGCACAATATGCAAGGGAAATGAAATAATATGAAGGATATGGATACAAAAAGATCTCCGTCTGACAAAAGGACGGCGAGGGCGATCCATCAGCGCCATCGTCGAAGGAGGCCAGTGATGCCCGAAGGATAAGAGGCTGGCCGCTCGCACGGCCCATCGTTCATTTTTTTTTTTTTTTTTTTTTTTTTTTTTTTTTTTTTTTTTTTTGTCAAACGAGAAGAGCAAAAGATATCTTGATGACCTCTCGACTTTTTCCTCCTCGACTGAGTGATGCTGCACGAGCCTTCGTGAAATTGGATCATCTCGAAGACAGACAATCGATAGCTTTTCTTCGGATGATTCTCTCAAGGACAAACGGCCTGTCGCTTAGGGACCGCCGAGGCCTCCTGCCGGTGTCCGCGGCATCAGCACTGGACGGAGCTGACCCTTGTGAGCGAAGGGACGCAGCCCGTCAGCCGCGGCGAAGCGGCAGTGGCGTGTGGCCGCCGCGGAGCTCATTAGCAGTGGCTGCCCCGCACGCCACTGGGCTTGATGGAACATCCCCTCTCGTGCTCCTCTTTACCCTCCTCTTCCCTCTACTGCTATGTCTTCTCTCCTTCATCTTCGCTTATCCTTCCTCACGCCCTCGCCCTCTTCCTCCGTCCAGGCTTCCTGTTTCCTCACCATTTTGCGCTCGGTCTTGTTCTTCCGGTTTCATTTTCTCATCCTCCGCCTATTTAGCTTTTCCCCGGCACCAGCTCCCGGCTTCTCAAAGTTCACCCCATGTATGTGTGTGTAAGTGTTTGCGTATCTCTCTCTCTCTCTCTCTCTCTCTCTCTCTCTCTCTCTCTCTCTCTCTCTATATATATATATATATATATATATATATATATATATATATATATATATAGTATATATATATAGTATATATATATAGTATATATATATAGTATATATATATAGTATATATATATAGTATATATATATATATATATATATATATATATATATATATATATATATATATATATATATATATAGTATATATATATATATGTATATATATATATATATATATATATATATATATATTGTTAACGCCGATGACGGCGTTAAAGGACGTAATGGAGATGGATAGGGAAAAGAACATTAACGAAAGATAAAAGAAAGAGAAAAGAGATAAAAGAGAAGAAGAGAACAAAAACTCACAGACACCACTCCATACGGAACCAATAGCCGCTCGCAGGGGCCTCGACGAACAAACATATTTAATGCTCTCCATATGGGTTAATTCAGCCCCCGCAATAAGGAACCGCCTTGTCGTGGCGCGGGGGCTTGAACTCCTTCCTCGGAAGAGCCCGTTCTAGAATTGGCCAGTCTCTCCCTCCCGTTGAGGTGGCCTTCTAGCGGTTGATTCTCCGAGGAAGGACGACTAAGCGTTCCTAGGCGCTGATCTAGTAGGTGGGATCACACCCCCCCTGGTCCTCCCCCCAGGGGGGCACACACCTACCCACGTGTTTGCCGTGCGTGGCGCCCCTGTGCGCTGGGAGACAGGAGTCCTGGAGGTTGAGCGATGCCGTGTATGAGTACGCCCTGCGGCTAGCAACACGCCTCTTTGGTCCTCTATTCCAGCAAGACGGGTGGCCTGATCTTGGCTCGATTAGGTCAATCGGCTGGTCTCTCTTTTGAGCTAGGCTAGGGTCAAGCAGCTCCTGTCTTGCAGGCAATCGCATGTATTTGCGAATGCCATCAATGCGAGGCAGGGGTTGCGTATATCCTCCCACCACCCCTGTGGCTTCTGAGCATGGTCTCAGTGCACAGCTTCCCCTTGTTGGACTCCGTGGTGGGTGGGGGCGTGGGAGGATGAATTGAACGCTTATATCTATGGCAACTTACACAAAAAAAACCCTGACTGACCCCCACGTTGACGAACCCGGAACGAAGATGACCAAGGCTGTCACCTTGGAACCTTTTAAGGTCCTTGGAGACAAAGGTAAAAAGTTGGGAAAGGCTCTGGCGTCGGTTCAGAGAAAGCCTACCCAAGAGCCTCGGGCTGGACCCTCCAAACCAGCCCTTGGCACTGACAAGTCTCTGGCGTCGGTTCAGAAGACGAGTCAGACCAAAAATGGAAGCCAGACAGGACCCTCCAACCCTGCTGGCCCCACTGCCAAAATTCCGGCGTCGGTTCGGAAGGCAGGCATTAAGCGTCCTCGGCCGGCTACAGACTCGGAGGGCGAGTCTGTAGCCCCAAGTCGGTTCCCCCAGTTTAGGGTTCCCCCTAAACCGGAAGGATTCGACAACGCTTACCAGATGGTACGGGCTCTGGAAACCCAGAGACAGTGCCGTCTGACGATTAGAATTGCCAAAGACAAAGGCATGATAATCATCCCTAAGGACCAGTCCACTCTCACCTTCCTCCAGGAGACTGACAAGCTCCAGGATGGACGGAAGGTGAGTTTGGTGGCTCTGACTTCTGATGAGAGGAAGTCCAAGATGGTGCTTCTTGGCTTCCCTCAAATGTGACCTTGAGGTCATCACTGCCCATCTAAGGTGGTGGGGAGCTTCCCGACTCTCCAAGGGAAGCACCCAACCAGGCAAGTCCTGGTCACCTTGAAGGAGCCCAGTTGCGTCCTTGGACCTTGGTAATTGGGGCTCCTACAACCTCAGGACGTACGTCCCTGATCCACTCCGTTGCTTCACGTGTCAGAAGTACGGACACCACCAGGCCACTTGCTCTGCAAAGCCGAAGTGTGGTGTCTGTAGTCAGGCACACAGCACGGAGGTGTGCCTCAAAGCACACAAGGAGGGCAAGCGGGACACTACTGCCAAGTGTCCCAACTGCCACAAAAAGCACCATGCCTGGAGCCTCGGATGTTCCGTCAGGAAGGAAGAGGCTCTACGGCGACAAGAGGTCGTTGCAAAACGACCGGACTTTGTTCCTGCCCCTCCAGGCACTTACGTCTGGGGGCAGAACAAAGGGTAAGAACTCCTCTAAGAGGAAGGAAGCACCGCCCAAAACAAAACCACCACCGGACACCTCCAACACAAAGGAGTTTCCGGCCCTGGTGGGTGTTCCAAGACGGAAACAGACCCGGAAGGGGTCTGGGAACACACCAAAGGCCAACCCAAGAGCGGAGAGTCAAACTCTGTTTACGGAGAATGACGACGCTCCCTGCTGACGGCAGTTGTCACAGCAGTTGCGTCAGCATTGGGACGGACCAGTGAAGAGACGGAGAAGGCGGTCGAGGTCGCCGTCACGGCAATGACCCAGACTGTCGCTGCCCTGAAGGAAAGGGATGTAAGGCCCAAGGCCTCTACACCCAATCCAACTCAGGGCGAGACTCCTCTCCCCACAAACCCCCAGGGCGAGACTTGTCTCCCCACCCAACCCGCGGCCAAGACCACACTGGCAGAGCCTGAACCCAAACCCCAAAGGGCGAGGAAGCCACGACCATCCAGAGTGAAGGTCAAGACGACTAGGGGTTCTCCACCTCCCAGAAGACCCAGCCCTTCTAATGGCTCGACCTGTCCTGACGACAGTGACGAGTCCAGTGAGGAAATCACGATCAGTGAGGAACTCACCAAGGAGTTGTCAGACTCCGAAATGTCTGACGTTACCCACACTGGGGCGTCAGACACTGAGACTGATTATGTCGACGTCATTGACGACGCAGACTTAATGGACTCAGATTAGCACAATGGCTCCTAATCTAAGCATACTGCAGTGGAATATCAACAGCTTTTCCCGGAGGAATGCCCTTCTCCACGCGATCGTGCGATCTCGGAACATTGACATTGTCATGCTCCAGGAGACTTTAACAGGAGACACTGTTCGCTTCTCAGGATATCATCCCTTTGTGTTGCCCTCTAACGAAGGCACCAGAGGTTTGATTACCCTCGTGAAGTCGAATATTCCCTGCTCCCTGATTGCCGATCCTGTGCAGTGTGGAGAAGGTGTTGAACTCCTAGCAGTTGAGATCCATATGGCTGGGGGTCCCCTCAAGCTGTACAATGTGTACAGCAGGCCAACCTGTAGGAGCTTAGATATTAGTGAAGTCTGTGCTGCTGCGGCACACGAGCCAATTCTCATAGGGGGAGACTTCAATGCCCACCACCCCATCCTGGCTCCCACGCGGAGCCGGGATGCGGCAGGCTATCACATAGCCGCGGTGCTTGAGTCATGCCCCGAGATTGCTCTTCTCAACAACCAGGAGCCTACGCACGTTGGCGGGGGGGTCCTTGACCTTACCTTTGTCACTGCGGCCCTGGTCGAGAGAATTCGTTGGTCTGTGGACAACACTGCCACGAGCGATCACTATGGGATAGTCACCACCATCTTGGATGCTGGCCCGGCCCCTGTGCCCCAGCACAATCCTCGATGGAAGGTGGACAGGGCCAACTGGAAAGCTTTCCAGGAGGCCCTGGCCAGGTGCCTCAGAACCAGTGAATTCTCACATAATGATAATGTGGATACACTTGAGGCAAGACTAGTTAATGCCATAGACGAGGCAGCCTCAGAGACCATTCCCAAAACTCGTCCGTGGTCCGGGTGTTAAAGACGCCTGGTACTACAATGTTGTAGTTAAGGAGGTCAACCACAGAATCAATATGTGCAGAGGACACTTCCGCAGACAGAGAACCCCTGAGAACCACGCTCTTTTGAGAGGCTCTCAGAGATGCTCAGGAAACGGCTAAGAGGGTAAAACAGGAAAAGTGGCTGGAGTGGTGTGAGTCCTTTGGCCACCAAACCTCCCTTACAGAGCTGTGGAACCGCATCCAGACGGGCCTGATCAACTCAGCCCCCAGAATGACCCACCACTTGACCCGGCCGGGCGGAGGAACTGGCACTCGAGTTCTCTGCAAGAACAAGTAGCGCCGGTCTACCAGCAGAGTTGAGGGCATGCCAAGAGGAACTGCTTCCAGGCGACACCTCATCAGAAAAGCGGTCGAGCCTGATGATGCCGATGCCATGTTCTGTCTGAGGGAACTAAGGCTAACATATAAGACCAGTTCGCGGTCAGCCCCGGGTTGTGATGGGATCTCCTACCCCATCATTTCCCACCTAGGACTTGAAGGTGAGCTTGCACTCTTGCATCTTATCAACAGGTCCTGGGAGACTTCCTCACTACCACAGTGCTGGAAGAGGGCTGACATAGTTCCCATCCCTAAACCAAAGGAGCCGAGGTCGGTACCGCCCCCATCTCTCTACTCAGCTGCCTGGGAAGACGGCAGAAAGAATGGTACTGAACCGGCTCCAATGGAAGCTGGGACCTCCACATGAACACCTACATGGGTTCACAAGGGGTAAGAGCACTGCTCACAGTATAGCCACTTTACTGAGCACTGTCAGCAAAACCAGATCTGTGTTGTTTTCCTGGACCTGGAGGAGAAGGCCTTTGAACTGAGCCACTTTGCCATTCAAGGAGTCCTGATCCACAAAGGAATCAAGGAGCAGACTGCTTTACTGGATTGAGTGACTACTTTCGGGACAGAACTGCCAGAGTGAAGTTCCAAGGTCACCTTTCCAGGCATCTACCCCTGGAGAATGGCACTCCACAAGGGGTCCTCCCAGCCCAGTTCTGTTTAACACCCTCATGTTAAGCATCCTCGACATTCCACTCCCAGTGGGGTGCAAGATCATCTCATATGCAGATGATCTGGCAATTATCTCTGTTGGGAGGAAGAATGAGAATTTAATCAGAAAGACCCAGCGTTGTCTGGATCTAATGTCTGAGGAATGCCGCAGAGTCGGGCTTAAGATCTCAGCAGCCAAATCGAAGGCAATGGCGCTGAAACAGGATGTCCGAGACCAAAGGCTGCGAGTCCAAGGGTTAGAGCTAGAGTGGGTTCATGTCTTCCAATACCTGGGTGTATGGGTTGACAGTAAGCTTACTTTCCGCTCGGAGGTTCAATATCTCCTAGAACGGACCAAGGCAAGACTCTCTGTCAGGGCGGCGCTTAGGGGCTGGGCACCGTGTACTAAGATCCTTCTATGTGCACGCTGTCCCGTCCGTATGGACTACGCCTCCGTCGCCCTGATTACGGTCAAGCCTGGACTACGGCAAAGGCTTGACGTCATGCAAAGCGATGCCGCCAGGATCATTCTGGGTGCTCTAGCTGAGGCTGGTTCTTCTTCTCTTGGAGGCCAACCTTTTCCCTCTGGACATCCGGATCCGATCAGATAATGGCTCCAGTTTCCTTCACCAGAGATCTTACAGTCACATCAGGACTCTTGGCTAAGACAAAAAGTGCAGCGTCGGCTCGTACAGAACCATGAACTCTTTGCCAACAACTCCTGGCTGTCTCATACAGCCAGGGTGTTGGCCTACGCTTTGAGCTCAAGGAGACTCTGTTGGTCAAGGGCATGGACCTCCCACCCTGACTATGCCACAGCCCCCGCCGTGGGCAAAGTCCTTGATAGAGTATTCTGTCATGAACCTGTCAAGGAGAAAGACTCGGTACTCTCCGTCTCTTTTGAAGGCTGAGGCGGAGAGGAACGTACAGAAATCACTCCACCAGGTAGTAAAACCTACTTCACGGATGGTTCTGTAGACCCCATTTCCCACACTGCAGGCGCCGGCTTTGCAGCAAGGGACGTAGCACAAGCTATGCGGGTGTCCGACAATGCCTCCTCGCTCCAAGCAGAGGCTGTCGCTGTCATAGGAGCCCTAGCCCATGCAGCCCAGACGGACGGGCATGTTGTCATACATACAGACTCTAGGGCCGCCATTGACAGCCTGCAGCAATGCACGCCCCTTGATAACGTTTACCTTCTGACCACGATTCTCACTATTGCTCAGAGAATCCTGGATCAGGGTAGACGCATTATCATCAACTGGATTCCAAGCCATGTTGGTATTAAAGGGAACGATGTAGCTGACAGGCTAGCGGAGGAAGGCAGGAAAAAACCCTTGAGTAATCTTGTGGTGCATCCTAGCCGAGAACTGCTAAGGCGTAAGTTGATGGCTGCAGGGCAGGTCGGTGCCCTGCAGCGCCTACCACAGAGAGGAAGCGAGAACCTCTCCCTCAGCCAGCTGGTACTCAGACGCCACAGGCTATGAGTCGCTGATACTCTCTAACAGACTACCAAGGCGAGCCGAAGTCAGTCTTCACAGACTGAGATTAGGCTACCCTTGTGCGTGGCAAATCATACCCACCATTGGGCATGATGAGCGACGCTGCAGCCATTGTGGCGCGCCGGACGCCAATTTAGAGCACTATCTGATGGAATGCGAGCACACTCGCTTCCTCAGGCAGGGCCCTGAGACGACAGCCGCTGGGTTGGTAAGGCGGCTATGCCTATTGCTTTCCCCGTGGCAACTGGAGCGCCTTCAGGCAATCCAACCGCCACGGTAAGCATTCAGTTATGATGATCAGATGAGTCAGCACTTATAGCTGGCAGAGGCCGGGCCGCCTCGTGCATATAGCCCGGGCGAAGGAAAGCCTTCGCAAATCTCTCTGAACTGAACTGAACTGCCACTCAAGGCAAACTTATTCACCCCCACAGATAAGAAGAAGAAGAATCAACAACCAACAAAGACTTTTCACCTTCCGACCTGGCAGGCCTTCCAGAAGGTTTTGAGTGGACATTACACTTCAATATCTTAACGAGTCAGACAGGGAGTTTCGTCCTCCCACTACTCTAACTACGACTTTCCTTCATTTTCCTGACTGTTTTCCTTCACCTGAACTCTTCGTCTAACTTAACTGTCCCCTTCCACTTCGGTGGGAGTTCCAGTTGGATCAAGGCAAACGACTCAACACTCAACAAGACTCAGATCAGTGACTCAAGATCAGTCATCAGCAGCAATCAGCACCTGACCTCACCTGAGATAACAGCACCTGCTCCAGCTTACCTGCACCATCTGAAGCTATTTAGAAGCCTCAGAAGAAGAAGAAGAAGAAGAATCTACAACTCTTTGAAGGAAGAGTTATAGTCTACATGCTAAGTGTGTAACACTTATAGCAAGAAGAAGAAGAATACCTGGATTACCTGAGTTAATCCCAAGAGAGTAACACTTATGCCAAGGAGTTGACATCTTTAAGGAGTTGGCATACTAAAAGAGATCCCTTCATAGTAAGGGTTTTGACACTCGGCTCTCTCGAGCCAAGCACCTCGGTGCTACAAGAGATCCTTGTAGGCACACACCTGTCCCCCCCTGTCCTTTACCACCACTTTTCGGCGTTAGGATAACACCTTGTGTTTCTGAAGGCGAACCCTGCGGTTTACCCGGCAGGCCGGGTCTCAAAGGGGTCCTTAGTCCGGGATACTGTAAGAAACACTCGGGGTTGCCACCTTTGTCAGGCTTAGGGGTGCTTGGCAGGCCACTCTAACACTCCTGCCAACTCTAGCTAGACACCGTCTACATAGCCAACCTGGTTAGGCTCCTCAGAGATAAGAGGAGGTTGTCAGAGATAGGACTTAATCTGACAACTCAGGCAGGACTTGGACTTTTTTCAGTGGTAGGATCGAGCTATGCGTTGGGAACCAGCTGAAGCACCAAAATTAAAATGAAACCTCGATGGCATTCCGACTTTAACTCGAAAACAGGAACTGAACTCTCTGATGTTTGGCAATGGGGTCATTCCTAAGAATCATTGATGCTAGGAATGGATACATTGTTTTGCCAAAAGACCTGACCGATGCAGATAAGATAATGTCACCAAGTCCCACTCCAAAAGCTTAAGAGCTCAGGTTTTGTCCCCAGATGCCTCTTGAAACCAAAGCTAAGATGACAATTGTAGTAAAAAAGTGGACTCGTACATTACAAGCCACTCTAATGAAGAGATCAAAGAGGAACTGGTAAGACAACTCAGCCTGCAAATCGATGAAGTCTACAAAATGCCACAACATGGAATTGTTAAGATTCGATTCCATGATATACAGACTACTTAAAAAGATCAAAGACCAAGGACTGATCCTATACAATTATAGTATAAACCCGGCCCAGATCAGAAGAGGATCGATTCACTCGAGTAATTCAGTGTATGAATTGCTATGAATATGGCCATACAAGGGTAAAATGTACCAAGAAGAATGCTGAGAAATGCAGTGAATGTGGTCAGACCCGGACTGGGTTCCGGCATGTAAGAACACCACCAAAAAATGCCTAAACTGTAGACGAACACAGGACACTCTCTGGAAGCTGCCCTATTAGAAGGAAAGAGATTACAAAGGCAGTAGAAAAGAAGCAAGAGATCCAAAGCCAGAAAGAGTCCAGACTACTAGTGAAGTAGTCAAAAACACTGCAAGGCTACAGCTAAGGTCGAGAAAACAGCCGAAAAGACAGCAAAGCCACAGCCGAAATTACAAAACAGCGATTAAGATACGCAGCCACCATCATGCAGCTGCCCAACAACCTGGCAGTCAAGACCCTGATTGCCTTGATGCATGCCCACCTGGCCAACCTTGCACAACCAGGCTGCTTTGCAGAACAAGCAAAGCTAGCCTTGAGGCGAAATAACCTCACAAGATGGATTCTTCCAAATGATGTCAGTTAAGGCAGGCATCCTGAGGGTTATGCTCCCTACAGAAACCCCCAAAGAAACCACAGAAGCACCTGAAGAAGAAGAAATGCCAGATCTGCCAGTTCTTGAAGAAGAAATGCCGCCACTGGAAGAGCCCACTGCACCAGCACCCCAGTATGTGAGGGTGCCATCCCCACACAGGTGCAAGAATGTGAAGAAGAGGCCAGGGGAGAAGCAAAGGGCAAAGCTGTAGGAGTCATCCTGTACACTGCCGAGAAAACCGTTACAAACGGCAATATTGATGATGATGATGTTGCAGAATACATCAAAAATGGCAGGATGAAATACTCCTACAATAATCAGAGGCTGAAATCTGATGAATGTGCCAGTATCATAGATAGGAGAATTAGGGCAGCCTCCCTAAATCTCGTTGGTGTGGCTATCACTTACCTCAGCCCTGAGACCTACAGGAAGAGGAGGAATGGCTATGATGAGTCCCAAGAGAGGCATGAAGATGGACCTGCAGCCAAATCTAAGTGAATCACACCATCCACTGTGTAGTTCAGCAGAACGTCCTCAAGTGGACTATGGTTCGTAGGAACGAACTGTGGCAGACATGTATAGGAGGCCCTAAATGCAGATGTAGTCCTGATCAACAGTCATGGTTTGAAGGACACAGACAGGCTGAAACTGTTCCCCTACTTATGTTATCAGAGGAACAGGACTGGAGAAGCAAGTGATGGCATAGCAATAGCAGTCAGAAGAGAAATCAAACATAAGATTCTCGACGACTTTGACGAAATGCTGGCAATGGAGATAGAGACCAGCAGAGGTCCAATAGTAGTGGCTACTATGTATCTGCCTCCAAGAAGGGCAATTGTTCCACTACAAGACTTATACAGTCTGCTTCGACAAAGATTACCCACATACATAGTGGGAGACCTCAATGCCAACCATCCCATCACTAAACAATAGAGCAGGCAGCATGGTTGGCAATGCTATTGCTAAGAATGGTTTTGCTGATGGAGACCTAATTCACATGGGACCAGACTTCCCTACTTACATCACAGGGGAACACAGCATGAAGCCAGATATTGCACTGTGCAATAACCAAGCCCAATAACGTGATCATGGAACCGGGCCCTGCAAGCACCAGTGACCACCTGCCCATCATCCTCAAGATATCATCCAACCCAATCCTGAAAAGCCTAAACTGTAGCAGATTCAACTTTAGAATGGCTAATTGGGGAGGATTCAAGGATGAGCTCAGTCCAAGCCTGCAGCCAACTTGAGGTTCAGCACTGGAAGATTGACGAGGAAGTCGAAAAGTGGTACAGCGATGTTGAAGCTGCACTTGCTCATCATGTACCCAAGAGCAACCACAGGACTATCCCCCATCCAAGGCTAACAGCTGAAGTAAGACTGCTAAATATACAGTCGAATCACCTGCAGCACTATGCAGGGATTCATGGATAGGACACAAGACCTGAGAGCAAGATACGAAGCTTGCAAGAGAACTCTCTAATCAATGGAGGAGAGCAGCAAATGACAAGTGGGAAGAACTTGTTCGAAAAGTGGAATGGGACCGAAAAGATCCACAGTCCTTCTGGTCAGGAATAAAGAAACTGATGGGAAGAAGTGAAAGCAGAAGTAGCTACCTCCTCAACGAACAGGATGAGAAGATTTATGAAGAAGAAGAACAAGAAATCCTGTTCAGAAATTACTGGAGAAATTGTTTCCGAATTACCGAAGAAGAAGAGAACTTTGACAGTGATTTCAGGAGACCATCATAAGAGAAGCCGGAAGGCACATGCCTCCTATATCCAGAAGCTGCTTCTGACTTCACTAGACTAGACCTGAATCCACTAATGACCAAGATCAACCCCACAGATGTCAAAAGAACTATTCAGAGTTTCAAGAATAGAACTGCTCCAGGCAAAAGCAGGATCAACAAAACAATCCTGCAAAATCTTCCAAACAAGATGTTGCTGAGACTGGCAAACATATATAATGCCTCTCTCACTGCTGGCTACTTCCCTGACCACTTCAAGGAAGCAGAGTCCAGGATGATTCCAAAAGCCAGGAAGAATCAAGAAAAGTGGAGAATTACAGACCAATATCTCTGCTGGAAGTCCCAGGCAAAGTCTTTGAAAAGATATTGAACCTAAGATTGAAATCACCTGGAGATTAACGATCTGCAAAATCCCAGGCAACATGGCTTCAGACCAGGCAGAGGAACATCAACAGCCATTGCAATCATATATGAAGAAATCGCCAATGCCATGAGCGAAAGGAACCAAGTCAATGTGGTTCTGAGAGATGTAGCCAAAGCCTTCAACAAAGTTTGGCACTGGGCCTGAAACTTAAGATCATCAGGCTGAACCTCCCGACGTCCTTGACCAAGCTATTATGTGACTTTGTTGAAAGTCGGAGTGCAAGAATAGTCGTCGGCAATGCAGTCGGCGAAACAATTCCCCTCATGAGTGGAGTTCCACAGAGGCTGCCTCTCACCGACACTGTTCACCATATATACAGCAGATCTGCCTGAACCATAAGCGGCAATCACTATATGTATGCCGACGACATCACTCAGATAATCAAGTATGAAGGGAGATCGATCGAGATGATGGCACTCAGAACTGCCAGAGCCATAGAGACCATCAAGCGATACGAAAGACAGTGGAAAGATCTCCAGCCAACATGAGAAAATTCCAAGTCATTCCTG
>BOPN01002296.1:30000-32500 GCA_017312705.2 Penaeus japonicus | reverse complement strand
GGACAGTGCGAGGCCGCTGTGTGGCCAACCCTTTTTTCTTGCATACTTCGTCAACATGCCTTGCTAGTATCTCACACTATAATACGACACTCGTTATCCTCGTATCGGCCAAATGCGTGTGTGTGTGTGTGTGTGTGTGTGTGTGTGTGTGTGTGTGTGTGTGTGTGTGTGTGTGTGTGTGTGTGTGTGTGTGTGTGTGTGTGTGTGTGTGTGTGTGTGTTGAAATGTATATTAAATTTGGTTGTTACCATGATGTGAATTGATGTTAGAAAAAAATAAGAACGTGCAAATTAATTCATGAAGGTCTTACCTATCATATCCATCCTATTCTGTCGTCGAATCCATTCATATAATGATACTGTAATAATGATACATTCCTCCTTCAGTTCCCCCTCAGTCAGCGTAACGAATCTATTACATAGTCATATCGGTGAATGACTCGTGCTCTTAATCAAGACTGCTTTCTTAAGCGAGGGACGCTAATAACCTGATATAATCCACGTGAGGCGCTGAAACAGCTCGGAATCAAACTTATATGCAATATGAATCATCAAAGTCCCGAATTCTTGACACAGTGCACCGTTATAACCGACAGCACAGAACACATCACTCAGCTCCAAGAACTCTGCAACGAACGCTATGGCCTTTCTGTTGTTATCGTTTGGTGTCTCAGCAAGCGGTCATTCTCTTATGTTGTGTTTAATAGCATAAGAGAGAACAAAGTATATTTCACCATACTTTAGTCAAAATGGTTACTCAGCAATGTCACTTCTACTACTACTAATAGAAGTAATAGTGTGTGTCTGACACTTGTTTAGTTCACGTATGATAGTGGCCCACAGGGCTGTGTGTGCACTGTGTTCTGTGGCTGTGTCGCTCACGTCGCCTCCTTCACACCCTCTAAAATATTCACCTGCTCGTTACGTGTGGCAGTTTGGCTGGCAAATTGCTTTGTCGTTTTAGTGATGGCAAAAGGTCAACATTCATGAAAATTGTAGTATCAATGGTCTCCGGATTTCATCGCATAACGATTATCATCGTTTTATTAGTCCGTGAGTCAGATCGTTGACGGGAAAAAGTAGAACAGTGGGAGTGCGACGCATTTGCACAGCATTTGCACTGCATTTGCACGAGCACTGCATTTGCACGAGCTCTGCATAAGGTATTCAGTTCCCTCAGTTAATATCAATTAAACATCTTGAGATTGGTTTTGCGTTTTGGGTAAAAGGTAAATGAGTAAGCATACATAATTTGTAGCTTTGTATATTGGCATTTTTATTATGAATGATATAGAAACCGGAGAAGCACCTCCCACCACAACTACGATGAAAGAGACTCAAAAGGACATTTTGCAATGGTAACCATCATAGAAATACGTCTGTACTATGTGCATGTGTTTCTTCCCCTATTTCAATGATGAGCAAATAGTGAAAGTCGAGGATCTTGGTAGCTTTGACAGTGACATCCCTTCATGATACGAAAGGCTTTGCGAGTGAAAGTGACAGTCAGTCACTGTATGCCATGAGTTTCGATGAGATAAATAGTTAAGTAAACGAAATGCGTTTGTTCGCCACCTTCATCTGACCCATAAAGTTACGAAGGGGACCAATAACATATGTCAAAACCAGCGTCACCATCATGTTCCTACTGCTGCCTCCTTCGATTAAAAATCAGGAAAAAGACGAACCTATGAGAGCTAAACATGATTCTGTTGGACTCGATGTAGAACACTTGCGACTAAGTTTTAAGATGCAACTAACCCTTTAACAAATAAGGTATGTCAGGCCATCGAACACAGTTCCTCCTATTGTCTTTTACGCCTGCTTGTAAATAAGCCATCTAAAATTAGCAATATACGGGATTAAGGCTGAACAAGTATCTAGGGACAATATGAAATAGAGTATATTCTGAAATACAACGAAATGTGTTTTGCACATTGCCTGTCGGTTGACTGGAAGGGTTGGCGCGTAAAGGTGAATGAAGCAAAATCGGCTATGGCCAAGGAGAAACCGCAAATATAATCAGAACAAAATGAAACTGGATTTAATTTGGACCTTCCATCGCAGGGCCGTGGAAGGACGAGCAATGGGAACAGTGCTCGAAGGTCTTTCAGTGAACCTTCAAAATGTTCAATTATTACAGGGATGTGCGGAGAACATATTAGGCGAGTCTCTGTCTTTCCGTTCTCCGAAACTGAAACACTAGCATTAACCGTAACGCCATCAAGGTATTAGCCGGAGACACAGCAAAATTGTATGGGTTCACTGTACAACATGTAAGATGTATTTGTATGTTCAGGAAATATAATATGTGTTGTGAATTTACTGTTTCCCTAAAAATGAAGATTGCATCATCATGAAAGTTTTAGAGCGAAAAAGACACTGAGCAACAAACCCAGTTCTTGCTCGCCCAGTAAGTACAAAGGGAAATGGTAGAAATATTGCTATTTCAAGATTTCTTTGCCAGTAGAATCCATGATTATTTATTCGCCTTAGGTAAC